>PVKH010028717.1:0-12784 GCA_004027955.1 Chaetophractus vellerosus
GTGAAGTCCTCAACAATTAGTCCAGGCTAGAAGAGAGGAATATTGGGAGGGTCGGATTTCTCCAGTCCTTTGCTGGCTCCCAGGGCAAACCACTGTGTGGTCTCACCTGGCCTGGAAGGGCTCGTGGGGCACAGCAGACCAAATTTGTGGGTCAGATGCTGAGTCAGCCTTAGGCTGTGTCCTTCTCTCTCCCCTTTCCTGGAGTGGTAGATCCCGGGAGTCCCCTTTGTCTGTAGTCGCAGGCCCAGGCCCAGAGGCCCAAGAATTCTAAAGAGGTTTTAGTGTGGAGGAGAGTGCCGGCAGCAGCAGCGGCAGCTGGTTCCAACTCACAGTTCTGTTGTCGCAATTTCCCTCTTTTGTCCCTCTCTCCTCTGGGTGGTGTCCAGCCTTCACCTGCTGTCCTAACCCTAGAAGATCGTTTTCGTGGCTGTTTCAGCCTGTCCTCTAGCTATTTTTCTGGAGAAGAAATTCCCGTGTCTTACTAGTCCCCCATCTTCCCAGAAGTCGTAGTATTCTGAGTATAGGTCCTTTATGTCCTTGGTTAAGTTTATTCCTAAATATTTGATACTTTTAGTTGCTATTATAAATGGAGTTTTTCTGATTTCCTCCTCAGTTTGCTCATTAGTATATAGAAACGCTATTGATTTTTGCATATTAATCTCATATCCCACTGCTTTGCTGAACTCATCTATTAGTTCTAGTAGTTTTAGTGTGGATTTTTTTGGTGTTTTCTAGGTATAGGATCATATCATTAGCGAATAGCACAAGCGTTACTTCCTTTCCTGTTTGGGTGCCTTTTATTTCTTTTTCTTGCCTAATTGCTCTAGCTAGAACTTCTAGCGCAATATTGAATAACAATGAAGACAGTGGGTATCCTGGTCTTGTTTATGATCTTAGTGGGAAAGCCTTCAGCCTTTCACCATTGAGTATAATGTTAGCTATGGGTTTTTCATATATGCACTTTCTCATATTAAAAAAGTTTCCTTCTATTCCTTTCAGAGTGTTTTTATCAAGAAAGGATGTTGTATTTTGTCAAATGCCTTTTCTGCATCAATTGAGATGATCATGTGATTTCTCTTCTTCTACTTATTAATGTGCTATATTACACTGACTGATTTTCTAGTGTTGAACCACCCTTGCATGCCTGGTATAAAACCCTCTTGGCTGTGGTGTATAATTCTTTTAATGTGCTTTTGGATTCAGTTAGCAAATACTTTGTTGAGGATTTTTGCATCTATATTTATTAGAGAAATTGGTCTGCAATTTTCTTTTTTCATAGTCTCTTTATTTGGTTTTGGTCTTAGGGTGATGTTGGCTTCATAGAATGAGTTTGGTAGCATTCCCATCTGTTCAATTTTTTGGAAGAGGTTCAGCAGGATTGGTATTAGATCTTATTTAAATGATTGGTAAAATTTACCTGTGAAACCATCTGGACCTGGGCTTTTTGTTTTGGGGAGGTTTTGATGACTGTTTCAATTTCTTTGCTTGTGATTGGTTTGTTAAGGTCTTCTATTTCTTCTAGGGTCAAATATGGGTTGCTCATGTGTTTCTAGGAATTTGTTCATTTTATCAACATTGTCTAGTTTGTTGACATACAGTTGTTCATAGCATCCTCTTAAGATCTCTCTTTTTTTACAGCTTAGAATTTTTATTAAAACAATCATTTAAATTACAAAACTCACCCCGGAATAGAAAATAGCCTTCGGTGGTCTGGCCCTGCCAGGAGGCAGGTCTTGGGCCACAGGAAAAAATGCACTGTGACAACTTTGAACACTGAACTTCCCTGGAAGTCCATGAGGGTCATGCTTGGCCCAGGCAGCTTGGGAGGGGTTGTCTCCTGCTGCAGTGTCTCCCCCCAGCCCTTTCAGTGAGGAACACTTAGTCACTGTGCAGGATGTCAGCCTCTGGACTTGCTGTTTTGATTTGAAAAAAGAAGACAGAGGGAGAGAGAGAAACCTGTCCCCAAGATTACAAAATACAGTCACTCAAGAAGTGTTATGTAATGCCATGGAGTACTCTCTTTTATTTCTATTGGGTCAGTGGTAATGTCCCCCCTCTCATTTCTGATTTTATTTTTATTTGCATTTTCTCTTTTTTTCTCTTTGTTGGTTTAGTTAAGGATTTTGATGATCTTCTCGAAGAACCAACTTTTGGTTTTGTTGATTCTATTGTTGTTTTTATTCGCCTTTTCATTTATTTCTGCTTTAATCATTGTTATTTCTTTTCTTCTGCTTGCTTTGGGATTAGTTTGCTGTTCTTTTTCTAGTTCCTCCAGGTGTGCAATTAGGTCTTTGATTTTAGCTCTTTCTTCTTTTTTAATGTAAACATTGAGGGCTATAAATTTCCCTCTCACCATTGCCTTTGCTGTATCCCATAGGTTTTGATATGCTGTGTTCTCATTTTCATTCATCTCGAGATATTTTCTAAATTCTCTTACAACTTCTTCTTTGACCTGCTGATTATTTAAGAGCATATTGTTTAATCTCCATATATTTGTGAATTTTCTCTTTTTCTGCCTGTTATTGATTTCCAGCTTCATTCCATTATGATCAGAGAAAGTGCTTTGTATAATTGCAATCTTTTTCAATTTATTTAGATCTGACTTATGACCCAACATATGGTCTGTCCTGGAGAAAGATCCATGAGCTCTTTATTTGTTGTTTTGTTTAATCATAGCCACACTAGTGAATGTGAAGTGGTATCCCATTGTGGTTTTGATTTGCATTTCATCAATGACTAATGATATTTAGCACTTTTTCATGTATTTCTTAGCCATTTGTAGATCTTCTTTGGAAATATGTCTATTCAAATCCTTTGTCCATTTTTAAATAGGGTTATTTGTCTTTTTATTGTTGAGTTCCAAGGTTCTTTATGTATTCTGAATATTATATCCTTATAAGTTACATGATTTGCAAGTATTTTTCTCTTATTCTGTGGGTTGTCTTTTCACTTTCTTGATAGTATCCTTTGAAGTTCAATCTATCTATTTTTTTCCTTTGGTTGCTTTTGACTTAAGTGTCACATGTGAGATACCACTGCCTAATCCAAGGTCTTGAAGATTTATGCCTTTGTTTTCTTCTAAGAGTGTTATAGCGTTAGCTCTTACATTTAGGTCTTTGATATATTTTAGTTCATTTTTGCATATGGTATCACATGACCACTTTTTAGAACATAAAGTCCACTCAGGAAAAAATACTCCCAACGTTCTCTCTTCCTACACCAGCCAAATTCACCACTATAGGCAGCTGACTTTTCATAAGTTCTCAGCTGAGGGGATGAAAGAGGGGTGGTTGACAGGCCAGAGTTGGAGCAGTGTTTGGCTAATTACTCAATGAGAAATAACAACAGCTCAAGGATTTTAAGCCAAAGCAGTCACAGGCAGGCTAGCTCTCATTGACTGCTGAATAAAAGCAGTCATATACCACTCAGCTGAGGTATGAGCCAACTCCTGGGGTATCCAACAATAGTATCATTTTATTCTTCTTTCATATATCCAAGTTCAAAAGGGAAAGTAACATATCAGGGTTGAGTAAAAACCACCTCATGTCTTTTCCATCCCTTTCCTTTTCACATCAAATCTTGAACATAAATAAGTGCTATAGATAAAAGTAACAAGGAAAAGAGTAAAAAATTAATAGAGAATCAAAAGAAGACAGAAATACATTTGTTTTAACTTCTCATCTTCAATCTTTTCTTTATAAAATATTGCCATAGCAGCAAGAGATTTGAAAAAAAATTTTAAAAGCTTGAGGATTAAGTACAATCTCACAGGGTTTATGGATAACCAGTGACCTATGAATCCACAAACTCTCCCCTTCTAAACTAAGTATATGAAGTTGACATAAGCCTCAGTTTCTTCATCTCTGAAAAAGAAATGGTGATAACACTTATATCTGCCCTACCTCTAAAGAATAAATGAGATCATGTCTACAAAATGAGCTCCTGGGAATGAAAAGTGTTAAATAATTACTGAGCCTTAGGATTTTTTATCTTTTAAGATATAAAATTATAACAGAGTTTTATTCTTTGAATACAAGTGTCTCAGATTTTAAAAACTTATATTAAGTTAGACATCTAAGAGTTCATCGTTGTGAGTCTCTCACTCAATGTTGAGTTCATCATTGTGAGTCTCTCACTCAGTGTTGAGCAAGGCTGGACTTGTCAGTCTCTCTAACCTATCAAAAGCACCACTCCTCACTTTCTTTCCTAACAAATCAACAAAGAGAACAAAACAAAACTAAAAAAAAAAAGTCTCCCTGATTCCAAAAGGATGACATATATGAAAGAGGTAAAAACTAAATTATCATAACCATATAACCATACATCAGCTGCAAGGCAGCCTTCCCTATGTTCAAGGACTGGTATTCTTATCTAGACATTTGAAGAAAAAAAAGGTTATAAATTTTCTGATTTGTGAAAAACACTTGAACATTTAAAAAAAATAATTGGCCAAACTATATTTTACCAATGAGCTAAATTAAGTCCATATACATGGGAATAAGGAAATTATATTTTTAAAATTTCTCTCTCTTCTACTCTATTTCTTCTTTTTTTGTTGTTGTTCACTAGAGTAAGGACACGATAGGAAGTAGCACCTAGACCTGGCAAGTAGGACAAACTGAAACAATCACATTTCACCAAATAGATATTTATGATAGAGGTAGTTTATATATACTGATAAATCTGCCATTGTAGATAATGCAGAACAGTTGTACACATATTAATATTAAGTCATGAGAATTTTTAAAATACATAAGAATGTATTTCTCTTAATCAGTATCAGTATCACTCTTCAAAATAGGGAGGCTTATTCTAATTGATAAAAGGACTCAAATCTGGTTTGAGGAGTTTTGTCCAAATAAGCAATGGGGACTCATTAAGGAAGGAACAAAAAAATTTCTGTTTAAATTAATATATAGGAGAGTGGATGTAGCTCAAGTGGTTGAGTGCCTGCATCCCACGTAAAAGGTCCCAGGTATGATCCCTGGTACCTCCTAAAAACAAACAAACAAACAAAAACCCAAACAAACAAATGAAAAATTCAACTGGGGGAGCCAGTGTAGATCAATGGTTGAACACTGGCTTCCCACATATGATGTCCCAGGTACAATCCCCAGGCCTGGTGCCTCAAAAATAATCCCAAAGAAAGCAGAAGAAAAGAAATAAAATAAATGAATAAATTAATATATAATTAAATAATAACTCTAAGCTGTAAAGACAGAATTAACAAAAATTCAAAGTGATATTAGAGGGGAACCAGCTTTAGTTCAATTGGTAGGGCTCTGGTTTACCACATGGGAGGCCCCGGGTTCGGTTCCCGGGGCCTCCTCGAGAAGGCAAGCCACCGCGAAGCAGGCAAGCCACCGCGAGCAGGCAAGCCTCCACGTGGTGAGCTGACTCAGCGGGATGCCGCAGCCAGGGGAGACAAGCGGACACACAAGAATGCAAAGCAAATGAACACAGCGAGAACAAGCAGCAAGTGGTGGATATATAAATAAATAAAAATAAATCTTTTAAAAAAAGTGATATTAGTAAGGAAAAGAAAAAGAAGCATCCCCCACCCCCCCAGAAAAGCCAAGATTTTAAGCCTGGAGAATTACGAGAATGTTACTATCACTGAAAGGAATAGACTGTGATAGGTTGAGATTATTTATGAATCCCAAAAAGAGGAAGATTATGTTTGTAAACTAATCTATTCTTCTGGATGTGACACCCTTTGATTATACTGGATTCAGTCGAGGGCCCCTTGATTAAATTACTTGTTAAGATTAGGGCTTTGATTCGACCACATCAGTAAGGCAGGACTCAGGGTGAGACCCCACCCCCTTGGTGGACCGATATAAAATGGACACTCACTCAAGAAGACACTCACAGGAAGAGAGAGATCTCTGTAATTTTTTTTTACTTTATTTTGTACATTTAATAATTGATAATATAAACAATTAATAACTAAAAAGTAAATACAGATGAATAAATATATACGTTTCTCAATTAAATGTACTGGATACATATAAAATTTTTTTGACTCAAACAATATGTTACACAATATATTTGGTTCATAGTAACACATTCATACAGTATTTGTCTTTTTGTGTCTGGCTTGCTTCACTCAACATAATGTCCTCCAGGTTCATCCATGTTGTCATATAGAGCTCTGTCATTTTTTATCCTTGGACCCTGGGGAGAGATGGACGTTATGCCTGCCTACAGCTGAGATTGGGAAGAAGCTGGGCCCACAGAGCCTCAAGAGGAAGAGATCAGCGACCATCTTGCTTCAACACGTGGCAACTGACTTTGGTGAGAAAGCAACCTTGAGGTGTACTCTTTAGGGGCTTGTAACTCTAAGTTTTTACCCCAAATAAATACCCTTTATAAAAGCCAACCAATTTCTGGTACTTTGCATCAGCACCCCTTAGGCAGACTAATACAGAGACATTACACAGCAAATTGGTTTCAAGAAAATGAACACCATTTAGACACGTTGCACTCAATATTTCAGAGGAACCCTCAAATGGGATACCTTAATTGACAATCAAAGCTATTCCACTGGAATTTGGGAGACATATCAGTGATAGAGAGGAGAAAAAAATTAAGTCTCAACAGCACAGAAACAATAAAGTCTTAAAAGTAGAAAAGCTTTCTGAAGTGAATGTAGAATAATGATAGAGAATATCAAAGGATGACTGAACTTTAGGGAATATAACTGGATTACCTAAGAAGTATCTTGAATATATTTCCATTATAATACTTATCACACCGTATTTCATTTGCAGAGCTGTCTCTCCATCCTGACTATGATCTCCTTGTGACAAAGGTGGATGTTCAATACAGATTTATTTAATAAAAGCTTGACTACTAGTGATCAAAGGAAAAATAAAATGAAAAGAGAACATAAACCAGAGATGAAAAGAGAACATAAACCAGAGAGAGGTAGGAGAATAGGGAGATTAACTTAGTCATTGTTTATTAATCCACCATAAATAAAATAACCAGATTTCCCCTGAGGTCAGAAACATGACAAGGATGCCTACTTTCACAACTGCTATTCAACATTGTACTGAAAGTTCTTGCCAGAGCAATTAGGCATGAAAACGAAATAAAAGGCATCCAAATTGGAAAGAAAGAAGTAAACTATCTCTATTCATAGATGACATGATCCTTTACATAGAAGATCCCAAAGAATCCACAAGAAAACTACTAAAACTGATAAACTAATTCAGCAAATTTGCTGGCTACAATACTAACATACAAATATCAGTTTTTATAGAACAATGAAGAATTTTCTGAAATGAAAATTTTAAGAAAGCAATTTTATTCACAATAGTTCATAAAAGAATGAAATACATAGGAATAAATTTAACTAAGATGTTAAATGACTTGTACACTGAAAACTATAAATCATTCCTGAAAGAAATAAAAGAAGACCTAAATAAATGGCAAGACATCCCATGTTCATGGACAGGAAGACAATATTATTAAGGTGTCAATACTGTCCAAGGCTATCTACAGATTCAGTTCAATACCCCTCAAAATCCCAGCAGCCTTTTCCCAGAATGGAAACGCAGATCCTCAAATTCACACAGAATTGCAAGGGGCCCCAAATAGCCAAATAAATATTGCAAAGGAAGAACAAAGTTGGAGATCTCACAATTCCTGATTTCAAAACTTACTACAAAGCCACTGTAATCAAAACAGTGTGGTACTGACATAAAGAGAGACATATAGACCAATGGAATAGAATTGAGTGTTCAGAAATAAACCCATGTATCTACAATCAATTAACTTTTTTTTACAAGGGTGCCAAGTATAACAATTGGGGAAAGAACAGTCTCACCAACAAATGTTGTGGGGGAAACTTGATATCCACTTGCAAAATAATGAAGTTGGACCCCTAACTCATACCACATACAAAAATTAACTAATAATGGACCAAGAACCCAAATGTAAGAGCTAAAACCATAAAACACCTAGAAGAAAGCATAGGGGGAACTTACAAAACCTTGGATTTGGGTAATGGTTTCTTAGATAAGTTACCAAAAGCACAAGCAACAAAAGAAAAAAATTGATAAATTGGACTTCGTCAAAATTTAAAACATTTGCCTTTTTCTTTCAAATGACCTATCAAAAAGTGAAAAGACCACCTAAAGAATAGCAAACCTAATAAATGATAATGGTTTAATATCCAGAATAAAAAAAGAATTGCTGGACTTCTGAGAATATGGCAGACTAGTAAAACATGGGAATCTCTTCTCCAGAAAAATAGCTAGAGGACAGGCTGAAACAGCCCTGAAAGAGATCTTCTAGGGTTTAGGACAGCAGGTAAAGGCTGCACACCACCCAGAGGAGAAAAGGACAAAAGAGGGAAATTGCAAGTTAAATCAGTAAATATATTGAGACAAATGAAAATGAGAACACAATGTATCAAAACTTATGGGATATAGCGAAGGCATCTTGAGAGGGAAATTTATAGCCCTAAATGCCTATATTAAACCAAGAAAGAGCTAAACTCAAAGATTTAACTGAACAACTAGAGAAACTAGAAAAAGAACAGCAAACCAATACCAAACAAGCAGAAGGAAAGAATAAAGATTAGAGCAGAAATAAATGAAAATGAGAACATAAAAAACAATAGAGAAAATCAACAAAAGCAAAAGCTGGTTCTTTGAGAAGAACAATAAAATTGACTGACCCCTAGCTAGACTAACAAAGAAAAAAAAGAGAGAAGATGCAAATAAATACAATCAGAAATGAAAGGGGGGAAGTTATAAATGACGCCACAGAAACAAAAAGAATCATAAGAAGATATTGTAAGAAATATATGCCAACAAACTAGACAACCTTAATGAAATGGACACATTTCTAGAAACACACAACCAACCTACACTACGCTACAAGAAATACAAGAACTTAACAAACCAATCACATTTAAGGAGATTGAATCAGTCATCAAAAATCTCCCAGCAAAGAAAAGTCCAGCACTAGATGGCTTCACAGGTGAATTCTACCAAGTATTTCAAAAAGAATTAACACCAATCCTGTTTAGACTCTTCCAAAAAATTGAAGAGGAGGGAAAATTATCCAACACATTTAATGAAGCCGACATCACCCTAATACCAAAGCCAGATAAAGATACTACAAGAAAAGAAAATTACAACCAATCTCTCTAATGAACATAGATGCAAAAATTCTCAACAAAATACTTGCAAATCGAATCCAACAGCATATCAAAAGACTTATACATCACGACCAAGTGGGATTTATTCCTGATATGCAAGGCTGGTTCAACATAAGAAAATCAATCGATGTAATATACCACATTAACAAATTGAAGGAAAAAAAAACACATGATTATCTCAATCAATGCAGAAAAGGCATTTGACAAAATCCAGCATCCTTTATTGACAAATACACTTCAAAAGATAGGAATAGAAGGAAACTTACTCAATATGATAAAAGGCATATATGAAAAACCCACAGCCAACATCATACTCAACGGGAAAAGTTGAAAGCTGTCCTTCTAAGATCAGGAACAAGACAAGGATGGCCCCCGTCACTATTGTTATTCAACATTGTACTAGAAGTTCTAGCTAGGGCAATTAGACCAAAAAAAAAAAAAAAATTAAAGGCATCCAAATAGGAAAAGAGGGAGTAAAACTCTACAGGACTTATATGCAGAAAACTACAAAACAATGCTAAAAAAAATTGAAAATGACCTAAACAAATGGAAAGACATTCCATGTTCATGGATTGGAAAAATAAATATCATGAAGATGTCAATCTTACCCAAACTGATTTATAGATTCAATGCAATACCAATCAAAATCCCAACAGCTTACTTTACAGAATTAGAGAAGGCAATTACCAAATTCATCTGGAAGGGTAGGTGCACCCGAATAGCCAAAAGCATTCTAAAAAAGAAGAGTGATGTGGGATGAATTTCACTGCCTGACCTTGAAATATATTACAAAGCTACAGTGGTCAAAACAGCATGGTACTGGCATAAATAGACACACTGGTCAGTGGAACAGAATTGAGAACCCAGAAATAAACCCTCACCTATACAGTCAACTGGTTTTTGACAAAACTACCAAGCCCATGCTAATGGTAAAAAACAGTCTCTTTAACAAATGGTGTTGGGAAAACTGGATATCTATAACCAAATGAATGAAAGAGGACCCCTATCTCACCCCCTATACAAGAAGCAACTCAAAATGGATCAAAGATCTAAATATAAAAGCCAGGACCATAAAACTACTTGAAGAAAATGTGGGGAAACATCTTCAAGACCTTGTAGTAGGTGGTGGTTTCTTGGACCTTATACCCAAAGCACATGCAACAAAAGAAAAAATAGATAAATGGGACCTCCTCAAAATTAAACACTTTTGCACCTCACAGGACTTTGTCAAAAGGGTGAAAAGGCTGCTAACTCAGTGGGAAAAAATATTTGGAAATCACATATCTGATAAGGGTTTAATATCCAGGCTATATAAAGAGATGTTACATCTCAACAATAAAAAGACAAACAACCCAATTAAAAATTGGGCAAAAGACTTGAATAGATCTTTCTCCAAAGAAGAAATACAAATGGCAGAAAAACACATGAAGAAATGTTCAACATCACTCATGATTAGAGAAACGCAAATCAAAACTACAATGAGATATCATTTCACACCTATCAGAATGGCCAGTATTAAAAAGACAGAGAACTACAAGTATTGGAAAGGATGTGGAGAGATAGGAACACTTCTTCCTGTTGGTGGGAATGCACAATGTTACAGCCACTGTGGAGGACTGTTTGGCAGTTCCTAAAGAAGTTGAATATAGACTTGCCATGTGACCCAGCAATCCTACTACTGGCTATATACCCAGAACTGAGAGTAGTGACACGAACAGACATCTGCACACCGATGTTCATAGCAACATTATTCACCATTGCCAAAAGTTGGTAACAACCCAGGTGTCCATCAACAGAAGATTGGATAAACAAACTGTGGTCTATTCACACGATGGAATATTATGCAGGTATAAGAAGAAATGAAGTTGTAAAGCCTATAACAACATGGATGAACCTGGAGGACATTATGTTGAACGAAGCAAGCCAAAAACAAAAGGACAACTACTGTATGAATGTCTTACTATGAACCAAATATATTGTGTAACATATTAGATGATTCAAAAATTTTTTTATATGTATCTAGTACATTTAATTGAGAAATTTATGTTGTTCTTTTTTAATAGTCTTTTTTTGTTGTTACATATCCCCCCCTTTCTCCTTGTTCTTGCTGTTTTCATTTTTGCGATCTTCTGTGTCTGTTCGTCTCCCCCTGTTGCGGCGACACGCCGAGTCAGCTCACCACACAGGCGGCTTGCCCCACTCGCGGGCGGCTCTGCTCTGCTCATGGGCGGCTCTGCTCTGTTCGCGGGCGACTTCCCCTGCCCCTGGCGGCTTTTTGTCCTTCTCACGGCGGCTCTGCCCCACCCATGGCGGCTTGCCCTCTCAAGGCGGTCTGCCCACTCGGAGAGGCCCCTGGGAACCGAACCCAGGGCCTCCCGTGTGGTGAACCGGCGCACTATCCACTGGGCTACAGCCGGCCCCCAAGAAATTTATGTTTTTATTCAACTGTATTTTCTTTTTATTTTTTAATAATTGTTTATATTTTCAATTATTAAATGAAATAAAATTAGGGAAAAAGCACAATGAGACACCACTTCACACCCACTAGGATGCCTTTTATGGAAAAAATAATAATAATAAGGGTTGGCAAGGATGCAGAGAAATAGGAAGCCTTATACATTGCTGGTGGCATTGTAGAATGCTGTAGCCACTGTGGAAATCAGTTTGGCAGTTCCTCAGAAAATTCAAAATAGAATTACCGTATGACCTGGAAATCCCACTTCTGGGTATATACCCAAAAGAAATGAAAGCAGGGACTTAAACAGTTATGTGTACATAGATGTTTTAATAGCATTATTTACAAAAGCCAAAAGATGAAAGCAACCCAAATATCCATCAACAGATGAATGGATTAACAAAATGTGGTATATCCATACAATGGAATATTACTCAGCAATAAAAAGGAATGGAGTTCTGATGCACACTACAACGTGGATGCACCCTGAAGACATTATGTTGAGTGAAATAAGCCAGACACAATAGACAAATATTATATGATCTTGCTTATATGAAATACCTAGAAGAAGCAAGCATCATAGAGACAGATGGTGGTTTATAGGTTACCAGGGGCGGGGTGGGAAGAGAAAGTTATAGCTTAATGGATGAGTAGCTTCTGTCTGAGGTGACAAAATGTAGGGATAAGGGATATCAGTGATGGCAGTATAATATGATGAATATAATTAATACTACTGAATTGTACACCTGAATGTGGCTAAAATGGGAAATTTTGTGCTGTATATTTGTTACTACAATAAAAGTTAAAAAAAAAACAAACCAGAAAGCTAAGTCTGCATTTTTCACAGGAATTGATCTGAAGTATTCTAGATCCAGAGAAAAAGTACCTTGATACAACCTTGATAGAACAGATTGAAGAATAAAGGGGGCCGGCTTGATAGCCCAGTGGATAGGGTGCCGGCATACCACATGGGAGGCCCTGGGTTCGATTCCCGGGGACCTCTCCTAGCGGGCAGACCGCCTTGAGAATGGCAAGCCGCCATGGGCGGGCCAGAGCCGCTGTGGGCAGGGCAAGAAGCTGCCACGGACATGGCAAGAGCCGCCACGGGCAGGGCAGGTCGCCCGTGGATGGAGCGCAGCCAGCCACCCGCGAAC
>PVKH010028718.1:0-12784 GCA_004027955.1 Chaetophractus vellerosus
AAGATACGGACTACAGTTAGTAGTAATACTTTGATAATGCTCTTTCATGATTTGTTAACAAATGTTTCACAACTATGCAGGGTTTTGCATGTGGGGGTGATGTGTGGGAGCCCTGTATGATGTTGTACATGTTTGTTTTGTAGGATCATGATGTTTACTGAGCACTTATAGTTTATATATGTTCATGTATGAATGATACACTTCAATAAATTGTTTTTTTTAAAAAACCTACAATGTGATATCATTTCACACCTAATATACTGGCTGCTATTAAAAAGTCAAAAACTGTAAATGTTGGAGAGGATGTGGAGAGATAGGAATGCTTATTCACTGTTGGTGGGATTGTAGAATGGTACAGCCACTGTGGAAGTCTGGCAGTTCCTAAGGAAGTTAGATATAGATCTACCATGTGACCCCAGCAATACCACTACTAGGTGTATACCCAAAAGAACTGAAGAAGTGACACAAACAGACATCTCCACACCAATGTTCATAGAGACCTTATTCATGATTGCCAAAAGATGGAACAACCCAGATGTCCATGAACTGATGAATGGATTAAAAAACTGTGGTATACACACATGATGGAATATTATTCAGCTTTAAGTAGAAATGAAACTGTGAAGCATATGACAACATGGATGGACCTGAAGAACATTATGTTGAGTGAAGCAAGCCAGGCACAAAAAGACAAATACTGTCTGATTTTACTATTATGAACTAAATATATTTAATAGCTAGAATATAAGTCCCCAGAGAATAGAATGTGGTTAGAGAATGGAAAGCTGAGGTTTAATCTGTGCAGAATTAGTAAACAGGTTGTTTGTAAATCTTTGGAAATGAATCAAAATGGTGAGAGCACATCGTGGTGTTTATGGCTAGCAGAGCTATTACATGGGTACTATATGAGAGTGGTTGAAAGGGAAAGTCTAAGGACATGTATACTAGTAGAAGGAAAGCTGAAAAATGTAACATGGGACTGTATAACACAATGAAACCTCATGTAAAATACTAATATATGCGATATTGCATATATATGACTGTTTTCACAAAATATAAATACAAATAAACTAGAGAGAAGGAAACTGAATAGCAGCTAGGTATGGCAGTGGAAGCACAGAGAAATTGATAGGTGATCAGTTTTGTTTGTTTGGTTAGTTTTTGTTTTTTAGTATGATTATTGTTATTACTGGAATAATGAAAATGCTCTAAAAATTACTGAAGTGATGAATGCACAAATATGGGATTATACCAAATACCACTGATTATACACTCTGTATGGATTTATGCTTTATTAATATGAATCAATAAAATTGATTTGTTAAAAAAATGTTCAAAGCATTTTAAATGTTTACTCTAATGCTTACCTTCCATTGACATTTGGCATTTTCAGTAAGGCAACATTGCTCTTCATTGATAGAGTAGTTTGGTCCAAGGACTGATTTAATTAAACTGAGTGCCAAAGCATGGAAATGGTACCTTATTCCAATCCACCTTTACTCTGCAGTCTTCTACCTGGGTTAAAAGTCTTTGGCTAGGAGAAGCTTCTGATGAGCTAGGAGAGGTCATGCTCTGACAGTGCTAATCTCCTTTCCTCCTGCCCCTCACTGGTGAGAAAGACCACACTGGGGGACTGAGGAGATAGAAAGTATACCCAGGACATCTACCACTCACCAGATTCCAAAGATAAAGTTTTTGCTTTCTATTCCTACCCACTGGGGTCGCAAAGATTTGGTAGCCATCATCGGTGTAGTGGAGTGGTTAAGCATGTGGACTAGGATCACATCCCAGCTCTGTCATTTAGCTGTGACCTAAATTCTTATTCTTGCTGTTCCTCAGATTCTGCACCTGTACAATGGAGACAATTGTAACAGTGCCTTCATAGCATTGTTGAGAGGCTTAAATCAGGTAAAACATGCAAGAGAGTTTAGAAAACTGCCTGATACAAGTAAATACTAAAAAAAATTAGAAACTCCTGTTCTGGAATTTTCCATGTCCTTCTATTCCCCCATTTATGACACCATCTGAATACAGGAGTTTGTTTATATTTCTATGGTAGCAATCTTTTCTATTACCTATTAAAACGATTTAATTCTTTTTTTTTAAGATTTATTTTATTTATTTATTTCCCCACCCCCTTGTTGTTTGCACTTGCTGTCTGTCTTCCTTTTTTAGGAGGTAACAGGAACCGAACCAGGGGTCTCCCATGTGCGATGGAGGCACTCAGTTGCTTGAGCCACCTCCGCTCCCTGCTTTGTTGTGTCTCTCATTATGTTTTCCCCTTGTGTCTCTTGTTGTGTCATCTTGTTGCATCAGCTCACCGCGCCAGCCTGTCATGTCAGCTTGCTGTCTTGCTCTTCTCTAGGAGGCACCAGGAACCGAACCCGGGACCACCAATGTGGTAGGCGGGAGCCCAATCCCTTGAGCCACATCTGCTTCCCACAATTTATTTATTTATTTATTTTTAAAGATTTATATTTATTTATTTATGTATCTCCCCCTTGCTGCTTGTGCTTGCTGTGTTCATTTGCTTTGCGTTTTTCTGTGTCTGCTTGTGTCCCCCTGCTGCGCCAGCTCACTGCGCGGCGGCTTGCCTTCGCCAGGAGGCCCCGGGAACCGAACCCGGGGCCTCCCACGTGGTAAACCAGAGCCCAACCAATTGAGCCACAGCCGGTTCCCTGCTTCCCACAATTTAATTCTTAATGATTGTATCTGAAATCAGTCCATAACATCAGAAACAATTTAGCTTTTGAAAAATATAGCATAAACAATGCTAATGACATATTAGGTGTCTCAGGGGGCTCTTGCTTAACTGTGGTGAATGGAGATGCAAATTTACTCTTGATTTTACTTCTCAGTATTGTTTCAATTTCTGAAAGGGATTAGGGGAAGGAGTAGACATTTTTCAACAGGTAAAGTTGAGACAGAGATGAAAACAGTATTTTTTGCTGTTTCTGTTTCCCTTCTGTTTTAGTTTGCAAAATAATGATGAAAGCAATATACCAGAAATGGGTTGGCTTTTTTGTTGCAGACTTATTAACTTTAAGCTTACAGTTCTGAGGCTGAGAAAAATGTCCAAATCAAGTCATCAGGAGACGCTGCCCCTCTGCAGACCGGCTGCAGGTGATCCTGAAGTCCTCTGTCAAGTGGGAAGGCATGAGGCGGTGTCTCCCTTCTCCTCTGGGTCTTGTTGCTTTCAGCTTGCAGAATTCCGTGTCTTCCTTTCTCAGCTTCTGTGGGTTTCTCTCTGCTTCTGCAGCCCTTTATTTCAACTTCTGGGGGGTTTCTCTCTCTGTCTCTCTCTGTATTCATCCCATTTATAAAGGACTCTAATAAGAGGATTAAGACTCACCCTGGGTAAGCCTTACTGAACTAATCTAATCGAAAGGCCCTTAACTGAAGTGACCTAATCAAAGGTCCCGCCTACAAGAGGTTTACACCCCCAGAAATGGACTAGCTCTGAGGACATGATTTTCTGGGGTCCACCCAGCTTCAAACTGTTATACCTTCTCAATCTTTTTCTGTCTCTTTCTTTATCTATATTTCCTTTGGCTATGTCACAGTTACGAAAATTTCTGGATGTTGATGCTTACTTTCCATCACCACTAAGAGGAGCCCACATAGCACCTTAACTGATTGATTCATCAACCCTTCAGGATTTATTGATTCCCTGTTCTCTAGCTTGGGCTCTGTAGAAACAGCAAAGTCTCCTGTCCTCATAGAGCTTACCATCATTGGGGAGAGAAGACAAACCCATGGAATAGCAATGCTAGTAGCACATGTAATCTATGAGCATGACACTACTCTAAGCAGATCTCCTAAGATCTAGATGAATATGGTGCACGCAGTGGTGGAGCTGCTGTGTAATATGGAAAAATAGGGCCCTGCACTAGAAAGTTAACTTCCCAACTCTGGGCAAAGCAAAGGCCATGAAAGGAAAAAGGGAGCATAGACAATAGAGAGGGTTAGCTCATGCCTCAGGGGTATCTGGAGGTTTCCCTCTGCTTCATTCTTCTCTCTGTGGCTTCCTTATTCCTTGAGTTCTTTTAATACCTTGCTTCATGTGATGGCATTGCTTGTCTTTATCTCCTAACTACCCAACTTTTGAAAATGAGATAAAAGAAAATACATAAGGTAAAGAGAAACCCAAGGAAGAAATAAATAGATATAAGTAAGAACTGTAATTTTCAGACCTAGAAAGGCGGGTTCCTGAGAGTAATTCACACATCGTTGAAACCAATTAGAATCATTAACAAGTTGTTAGCACTGACTTAAACTAGCTGCTCTGATTTAGCCAGGAACCATTCATCAGGAACTTTGTGGTGTCACTAGATTAACCATTATAAATAAAATACATAAACAACCTTCAATCCACAATTGCTCATTAGGTGTTTCTCCTGTTAGGTGCATGAGCATGAGCACACATGTGTGGATACACACACACTCACTATCCAGTCTTGAACCTCTAGCTCCTGATCTTATGGTGGAGCTAACGTGAAAGACATGGAAGGATCTCCAGCTAGGTAAGGCCCAGGTCCATGAAGGAGGAAGTCTATGAAGGCTCCAAAAGTTTAGGAACTCAGGGGGCTGAGACTGCTCAGACAGGTCTTGAAGGAGTTACTGTTTGAGCCTGGCCTTGACGAATGAATATTGGGGCAGAATGTGGAAGAGATTGAAGAGAATACATTTCCTAACAGTTAAGAGTGTGGGCTCTGGCATCTTAATGAGAATGAATGAATCTTAGTTCCACCCCTTGGTCTTACAATGTGCCTTGTTTCTGAATCTCTATGGGAATGATGATAATATTAGAATCTATCTGATTGTATCGTTGGGTAGATGAAGTGAGTTAGTTCATACAGATTATGAATTATATAATCTTATGTTTGACACACAGGAGAAACTTAATCAGTGTTAGGTGTAATTGCATGGAGCAGATGTGAAGAAAGCATATTGCAGAGTAGTGTTTATTTTTGTATCATTTTTTGTGAATAATCTTGCCAAAGTTACTTTCTCGATTTGATTACTCAGAAAAATTAGACTGATTGGAAAACCTTTAAAAAAAATAAGCCATATTAAGTTTAATTCATTTAGATTTATAAGAGAAGATATAGTAGAGGAGTGTATGACTTCAACTATCTTTTTTCAATTAACTTCCATTTTCCTCAGTTTTCTTTTTATAGTCAATGGTAAAGGGAACCTATACATAAAAGAAAAATTAAAAAAAAAACATTCAAACTTACATGTTATGACTAGTCCTATAAAGCCAAGTTGCCCTACAAAGCCTGCATTTCTCCTCGTCCACACTGTCGTTTAATTGTGAAACTATTTTCATGGGCCTTTGTGGGCTATCTTGAAAACCTCACCACTATTTAAAATGCCTCTTCTAAGAAGTAGTTTCTACTGAGAAACAAACACTGACAAACAGCAGCCAAGCTGTTCTCAGCCTTGGTACGTTGTCTGGTCCGTAACTAGGCTTTCAATAAATGTTTGCTGGTTGAATGATGATGAAATGAATGAAGAGAAAATGCAAATACTTGGAGCACTTATTAAATGCTTTTCTCTGGGTGGTGGGATTATGATTTCTATTTCTTCATACTTAGTTGAGCTTTCCAAATATCTGTATGTGTCACTTTTAAAAATTAAAAACTAGCTTTAAAAGTTCATACTATGGCTGTTCTTTCATCTACACATGTATGAAGTGCTTGCTTCACAACCTTCTGTCCGTTCTGAGGATACCAAGTCAAATCAGACCCACATAGTCCTTGCCCTCAAGAAACCTGGCAAATCCAAACACTAGTCCCGGACCTGAAGGTACAGAATGCAACACAAGTCAACTTTTATAGAGAGCGTGGTCTATGTAGATGAGGGACGGACAGAGAAGGGGGAGGACAAAGCTTGTCCTCAAGGTTCCTTTTAAGAAGCTACATGCACAATTTTACCAGAAAAGAATTTCAGACATGGCCTTAAAAACTTAAGAGAAGGCTTGACTACATTTGGGCTAATCTAGCAGCTCCTCCTCCACCCCCTGCCCCGACTTTAAGAATGAATGTAAACAGGAAAAAAAAAAAAGTCTGCCAAATTTTGGGTTTAAATATTTTTCAAATAATAGCTCATATTTACCAAGTGCAGGCAGTATGCTAAGTGTTTTACACACATTGTGATCTTATTTTATTTCCCTTTACTCTCACAACAAGCCCATGAGGAAGGAACCATTGTCATCAATCCATTTTAGAGATGAGGAAAGAAAGGCTAAAAGAAAACCAGGGGCTTGAGGTTAAGAGAGATAGCTGGCAGCGCCTGCATCCAATCCCAATGTGTCTACCCTCCTTTCTAAACCACTCCTCTTCAATGCTAGACTACAAAGATTTTCGTTTCCAAAGAGAAAAATGAACTAAAATATGGACAATTTTAAAAAATGAAATAAAAGTGAATGTCAAGAATAATGTGATATTGGTGTTTTAAGTTTAAAAAGGGAGAGCACTGGAAAACCATTTTTTTTTTTTTTTAAAAAAAAAGGCCGACTTCCTAGCCAGTAATGGGTAAATACTAACTCATTTCTTTAAACTAAATTAATTTTCAATTAAGTGTCGCATCATGGTCACAGCTCTGGTGTGTCCTCCATTTTCCAACTTCATCTTTGACGACAGTGGGACGTGATTCGGTTTGTGTGTAATTCCTGAGGCCGGGGGAAGGTCTTTTGCCCCTATTGTTTTCTTGGGTGTCCTCACTCTGGAGTTCTGACGTTCCTGCGAGTCTGGGGCAATGAAGGAGCAGCGAAGCGCGGGGAAGCCACACAAAAGACGTCCAAATGCTATCAATGTAGATTAGAAAGATCAATTCAGAGCGTCTACGAAACACCCAATATAAAACAAGAAGAGAAAGAAAATACCCTCTCACACGGTGGGAAATTGCTTGACCACTTTTGAGGGTCCACAAAGAACTGGAGATATAAAGTGGTGGAGAGCGATATTCCTGGACCCCCAGCTATCCAGGACGAGCCCTGCAGGCGTAGCCTCGGCTCCTTGGCCCCAGGAGGCCGGAGAGAGGGGACTGAGGACGCGGGGCGCGAGCTCGCGAGGTGGCAACGTGTCCGGTCTCTTTCTGCCTTCTGCTGAGAGTCGCCGATGCTTCATTCATCTTGCAGGCGCAGCAGCTCTCGGGCAGGGCGGAGGCGGTTTGTAGGCTGGGCCGCACTGCTCAGCGGCTCCCGCCCGTCCAGCCCCGCCTGGGAGAGGAGGGGCCACGCGGTGTGCGGAGGGTGCCCGGCCTTCTCTCTCCAATACCCTCCTGGCAGGCGCAGCTCCGCGGCTGAGCCCGGGGGCTGCTCCGGCTCTCCTGCCTGGCCTCTTGAGCCCCTGTCTCACGCGGCGGCGCGCCCCGCCGCTCCCACGCCACCGCCCCGCCCAGGTGACAGGCCCGGGAAGGCCGGACGAGATGCAGCCTTCCCGCCAGGGTCTCCCCTCCTGCTCGCAGGCTGGGGCGGGATGCGCACACACGGGGCCGCGCGCGCGCACACACATACACACACACCCTCACCCTCTTTCCCTCCCTGCAGCCCTCGAACCCGCTGCCAGTCCAGTCCCTTCCTCCCCGGTGCGCAGCGCCCAGGCCGCCTGCACAGGCCCCGCCCCGGGGGAGAAGAGCTGGAGGCGCGCGGGAGCGGGGCGCGGGGAGGGACCGGCGGTGGGGGAGTGCCTGGCTTCCCCCGCCCCTCGAGTGAGTGACTGGGCGAGGAGGTCCCCTCCCACCTTCCCTCCCATCTTCCCGGTCCCCTCCCTCGCCCGCTCCCCACCACCTCCCGCTCGCTCCCTGCCCACTCCCGGGGGTACGTTCCGTGCCGCCGCGGCCGCCGCTTCTTTCACACTTTAGTTGGGAGCTGCGCGCCGCGCTCAGTTACTGGAGAGCTGGCCTCACGCGGCCGCCTCCCGCACGCACGCACGCGGGCCCGGCTTCGGTGTTTTCTGCTCTTACTCCAAGCAGCAAGGAGGAGGGGGAGACCCGGACACACTGTGGGGAGGAGGAGGAAGAGGAGGAGAAGGGAGGAAGAAAAAGAGGCGAGGAGGAAAGGGGCGGGGGGCGGGAGGCTTGCCACCTTCAGCCCCCCCTCGCGAGCACCCAAGGTAAGCGTGAGCCCATCGCCAGCCCTGGGGAAGGGGGAGTTGGCGCAGCCCTCCCCGGCTGCGCTCCGCGGGCATCCCTAGGTCTGCAGGGAGGGAGGCCTGCGGGGTGTCTGCCGCGCGGAAGGGATGGGAGCCGCGATCGTGACGCTGCCGGCGCGGGCCCTGGCCGGGGCTCCTGGTGCGGGGTTGGTGAGGCTGCTGAAGGGACGGAAGCAGGGGAGGGGAGAGCTGGTGGAGGGCGGGGGGTCTGCTCACCGGGGCTGTGGGGCTGGGATGTGGTTGGGGTTGCTGACGACTTTCGTCACATTGAGGCCTGGGTGGCTGGTGTTAGACACCCCTCCCTTCCCACCCGCACCCCCGCCGCCCTCAGCCTTCCTGCTCCTCTCTCGCTTTGCATGTAGCGACCGTACTTTGCAAGCCAGAGCTTGAAAGAAAAAACAAAATTCAGAATCTTCTGCTAAGTCTCCAAGTCCCTTCAGCCGCTCCAGCTGATCGACGTGTTTGTGTGGGTGGTGTGATCCCCGGGATTTCTGAAGTTTTGACCTTTTTGGGGTGGCTGCTTTCGGTGCATTTGCTTGCCTACCCCTGTGTATTTATTATTCGTGCCCATGCGAGGCAGCCGGAGGGTGCTTGGTTATTGTACATGGTACAGATTTCACTCCCCTCTGCAGGCAGTTCGCGAAGTGCCGCCGCGGCGGCCGCCTTTGGTCTGCTGGTTAATGTCCTTCCCCTATCATCCACCCTGCCCCCTCCCTCTACAGAGGATTTTTTCTTTATTTATTTTTCTTTCTTTTTTGCACTTACTGTTTGTGTGGGCGAAGTCTCCGGGTTTAAGGGATTTCATCTTCCATTCATTCCTCTTCTAAAGCTGTGAATCGTCTCAATAACATTGGTAAAATTTGGGTGGCTTTCTTTGCATTAGAGTTGCGTCGTCAAAGATATAAATACATGCACATAAACACGAGTTAATCCTGAGGGATGGCAAGCACAGCTTGAAAGAGAAGTGATTTTGTTTTCAGTAGGAAGTTGACGACCTATGAGGTATCTTCCATTGCATGAGGGTATGGAAAATTGTTTTAAAATAGAGAGTGCTTATGTTGTGCGTGGCTGAAAGCTGGCCATAAGTTCAGCTATGGGAGCAACTCTGAAAGTGATACACAGGGTCACCCAGAACCTCAGGAAAGACACACACGAACTCTGACTCCGGGGATGGGGGTGGGGCTGACACCATAGATTCCCTGCAGTATTTTTTTTTTTTTTTTTTAGAAGAGAGTAAAGACGGTTTGGGGAAGTGACAAGTACATTACACAGACAGATGTAAGGAGCACCTGCTATACAAGAGGGTGAGCTCACCTTCCACCTAACGAGCAAAACGTTTCAGTTTGGTAGGATCGGGATATACTAGGATAGAGGAAAAAAAAAAAAACATAGGCAGAGTGGGCCTGGGCTACTTCAGCTCTGTTAGGGGGAGAAGGGGATATTTTTGAAGGGTCTTTAAATCCATGGTGCTCAATGGGGGTTTTTCTCTTCCTTTCCATACACTTACAGTCAGTTTGTACAGTCATAGAACACGTTTGTGTTGGCTGTTTAGAAGTGCGGATGATCAGACCTGGATTAATTTGGGCTTGATCACCTAATTTTGTTCTGCTACTTTTAAAGTAGAGTGCCAGTGATAGGACAACTGAGTATATTTATCTGTTAAATACAGATCACAAATTTAGCACTGAAATGTATCCTCCTATGAGGTTTCCTGCTGTGCAGACCAGGTTCTCCCAGGGAAAGCAACCAAGCCCTTGGGTTGGGTAAATGCCTGGGGAGGGTTGAGGTGCTTCTGTCGTCAAACATTATTTCTCATTCAGGCATTTGCCCATCCTGGGAAAAGCTTTCCCTCTCAAAACAAATGACTTTGGTTGGTAGGGAGGTCTCATGTACTCTGAGTACTCTGAGGTTCTAGTTTCCCTTTGTCAACACTGAGTTTCACAGTGAGTTGAGACAGCTGATGGTTTTGTTTTCCTGGCTAGTAATTTATCTTGCACCCCTTTCCATCTCACTTTATCATTTAAAATGGATTTCTGATAATTGATAGGTCGCTGTCTGAAGTGGTTTGATCTTCTGAGAGAAGCAAAGGATATAAATTAAGAGCTTGCCAATTAATTGGTACTATTTGCTGTGACTGATTCGAAAACTCTACCAAGGCAAGTTTTGCACTATTATGAGGATCGTCCCTATGTTGACGGTGCTTCAGCACTGCTTGGGGTTTGTGACCCTGAGGGGCTTGCCCCACTCTCTTAGTGCCCCTATCTCTTGCTAGATATTTGTGTCAGAGAAGGAGACACCCAGCTGGAAGAAGGGGTGAATGGGTACTTCCGATTAGGGCAGGATATAAAGCAGGAGACTCATTCTCATATGTAGAGGATCCCAAGCAGCTTTACCTGAACTTATCAGTACAACTTGGTGCCCAATGAGGCACCTTTTGTGACCCACACCTTTAAGTACACAGGCAGTGGGGTTCTTCAATCTTTGAGGCTTCCACCTCTCCTTCAAGGGTAGCCTTAAGGAGATAGTATGACAGTCAATCTAGAGAAGAGATTCTTAACTTTTTTTGTTCCACGGACCCCTTTGCCAGTCAGGTGAAAACCACGGACCCTTTACTAAGTCCACACTATACTGTGTATTATTTCATAAATATATCACACCTGCACCAACGTGTCCCCACAAGAGTAATGTCTTTTTGAATTTCAATTCAAGCTCCCGGACCCTTTAAGAACCCCTGTTCTAGAGGGAGCTGTAGAAGAATGCCAGTTGACAGAAAAGTTGGTTAAATCTCACTGTCTATGATATTTAGTTTTTCTCCAGCTTTTTAGAACCAAATATCAAGGGGGGTGGAGGGAGAGGGCATGGAATTACATTTCATGTATTTCCCCTCCTACTGTTTTGCCAGCATCCATAGTCTCAGGGTATGGTCCCGCATGTTTTAGGTTGTTTAAGTTGTTTGATTCTGGATCTCCACAAGTGTGGGATGAACTCCACCTTTATCGGAGAGTTGTTGGGTATGGATGCAAACACTAGGATGGGCTGCAGGGCTTCAGGGAGCCCGCTGAACAGCTCATTGCTCATGGATCCTCAGTCAGCGTGAGGGTATGGCATGGCTGACCTTACGATGCAAGTTTAAGTGAAAAGAATTTATATATAAACGTTGATTTGCCTTTTCCTTTTCAGGAACATTTTTACCTGGGTAAATCAACTTAGACCTCTAGTGAATAAGAATTCATTCAGAGATATTGAATGAGTCACTCTTAGTTTCATGAAAATATACATCATTTAAAAATATATTATTTTATAAGTGGATATAGTGGAGCTTCACCCCCTCAGTGCTGAGGGGAGGGTTACATGAGATAATAGAGGTGTGAGGACCCAGCCAGTTTATAGGATACTCAAATGTTTTCTTTAGACGTGTTCAATGATCTTTGTTTTTTCAGCTTTACTTTGTAAGGGTATCTTTATTCTATTAATATGTTTATAGCAAGCAGGCACATTTTTTACCATTTTATGGCCCTTCTTTGAGCTTCAATTTTAGAAGTCCTATTGCATGGGGGAAGTAAAAGTTGTGCTCAATTAGGTTCTCGTTAAAACATGAAAAGCAGATCACAGTAGACCAGTATAAATTACTGTTTTGAAAACTGAGAAGACAGGGATAGGGCTTGTTTGCCGGAAGAATTGTGACATTGAAACTATATTTTAAAAAGTAGTGACAGTTGTGACTTTAAGAGATCGTAATTCAAGAGCTTATCTCAAGTGGCATGTCAATTATCTCTATACATATATACATTTAAATATACCTGTTTTAAAGTAGGCAGTTATTTAGCTTGACTATCTCTGTTCTGAAGTGTAATTTTACAAGTTACAGTTGCAACAAGAAACAACATGACACGCTATGGTTATGCAATTATGACAAGAGTGGTTGGACGAAAACTGGGCTAGGATGCCCTAGTCAGAGCAGTTTACACACAAATGTCAGACATCCCAGATAGTAAGGAGTTCCTTTACTTTTTTATTAAATTATGTTCCTGGAAAATGTATTTCTTAAGTTGTAGTCTATTAATGTAGCATAAAGATTGCTTTCTCTCTTCACTTATGAAAGGAGATGCTGCTTCCTCAATCTGAATGGAAACTGGGAAGATTAATTGACCAAGCTACTGAAAGGCAGCCTGTCTTGCTCATCCCTGCAACCCCGTAGGGTGCACTGCCTTGCACTTGGAAGTCACTCAAGGAATGATTGAATTGGATGGAATTAACCTAATTAGCTTGAATCTCTAATGTGTCAGAAGCTCTTTGGAAATGCATTAGATGCAGACGTAATTTTTAATAAATCTGTAGAGTAGTTTATTAAGAGCTCCATATTATGCCTCATGTAGGATTTAAAAACTATATAGATATATATTTTTAAATATTGAATATTTTAAAGTGTTGAAAACTATTTTACAGGAAAGTAAGCATGCTACATTGATGTTGTCTTAAATTACTGGAAGTTCTAGTGAGGGGCATCTTACTTTGGACAGTATATAATTCCCAAACTTGACAGGTATTTCTGTGGTAGCTGTGGTCTTCATCTTAGTTGTCCGAGGGAATCAACAAATAGCAGTGCCTCATATTTGCCTCATATT
>PVKH010028719.1:0-12780 GCA_004027955.1 Chaetophractus vellerosus
TTGTTGTTTGCTCATTTTTTTTTGGGGGGGGGCTCATTTTCTGTTTGTTTTTTCTTTAAGAGGCACAAGGAACAAAACCCGGGACCTCCCATGTGGGAAGTAGTAGCTCAGCTGCTTGAGCCACATCCACTCCTGCCTCATAATTTTTTTTATCCCTTGTGTCAGTCTATGTCTTTTTTTTTTAAAGGGGGTTGTATCAGTCAGCCAAAGGGGTGCCTTTGCCAATATACCAATAATTGGTTGGTCTTTACAAAGGGTATTTATTTGGGGTAGAAGCTTATGGTTACCAGGCCACAAAGCATAAGTTTCTTCCCTCGCCAGAGTCCACGTGTTGGAGCAAAACAGCTGCTGATGTTTGCCAGGGTTTAGGCTTTTTGGGTCCCTCTCTTCCTGGGGCTGCATTTCTCTCTGGGCTTAGCACTTCCTCCACAAGGTCATCTGTGGACTATCAGGTGAATGGTTCATTTCTCTTCTCCTGGGGCATCCTCTCCAACATCAGAACTGCTTCTCAAAAATCTGCTTCTCAAATCTGCTCCCTCTGTCTTTTGCCTTGCCTTTTATTCTTGAGACCACACCCACTGAGGAGCGAGGCTCAACGCCCTACTGATGTGGCCCAGTCAACACCCTAATCATAACCCAATCATGCCCAGATGAACAGATCAGTTTACAAGCATGATTCAATATCAATTTTTGGAAATCATAATTACATCAAACTGTAACAGGGGTACAAAAAATTTAACCCAGGACCTCATACATGTGAGTCAAGTGCTCAAACCACTGAGTTACTTCTGCTCCCCACTCTATGTCTTTTGATTGTGGAGTTCAAGCCATTAACATTCAATGTTATTAGTGTAAAAGCACTACTTACTTCATCCATTTTGTCCTTTGGTTTTCTGTTGTCATATCTTTATTTTGTCTGTCTTTTGACCCTTTAATTTACCTTTCTTAATAATCTACATTTCTACACTCTTCTCTATGTCTCTTGCCCTTGTTTTTTCCTTTCGGTCTGCAGCACTCCCTTTAGTATCTCTTGAAATTCTGGTCTTTTGGTAACAGGTTTTCTTTGTGAAGACTTTGTACTCACTCTCATTTTCGAAGGACAGTTTTGCTGGATACAGAATTCTTGGTTGGCGGTTTTTCTCTTTCAGTACCTTAAATGCTTTATACCACTTTTTTCCTGTCACCATGGTTTCTAATGAGAGATCTGCATCAGAATCTTATTTTTTTTATTTATTTATTTTTTTAAGATTTATTTATTTTATTACATATCTCCCCTTCCCCCCACTGCGGGGGCGCGCCGAGAGTGGTCACCGCGCAGGCGCGGCTTTCCCCGCTTGTGGGCGGTCTCTGCGTCCGATCACGGCCGGCTTTCATTTCGCGGGTTGCTGGCTGCGCTCCATCCGCGGGCGACCTGCCCTGCCCGTGGTGGCCTTTGCCATGTCCGCGGCAGCTTCTTGCCCTGCCCACGGCGGCTCCGGCCCGCCCACCGCGGCTTGCCATTCTCAAGGCGGTCTGCCCACTAGGAGAGGTCCCCGGGAATCGAACCCAGGGCCTCCCATGTGGTATGCCGGCGCCCTATCCACTGGGCTATCGAGCCGGCCCCTGCATCAGAATCTTATTGAGGTTCCTTTTTATATGGTGCTTTGCTTTTCTCTTGCTGCTTTTTTATTTTTTGAGGTACCGGGGGTGGGGGGAGTAAACCCAGGACCTCATGTATGGGAAGCCAGTGCTCAACCACTGAGTCACATCAGCTCCCCTGAGTTGTGTTGTTTTTCTTTTAATTTCTTTACTTGTTGTTTGTTTGTTTTGTTTTGTTGCTTTTAGGAGGAACTAGGGATAAAACCCTGGGACCTCCCAAGTGGGAAGCAGGTGCTCAACTGCTTGAGCCACATCCCATCACCCCTCTATGTCTCTCTTTATATTATTTTTCTCCCACATTACCTTTTTATATTTTGTTTTGCCCTTATCAGAAAATATGACTTTTTCTTGTTCAATTGTACTCTTACTCTTACAGGAATTAAACAGTAGAGTTTTATATTGAGGATTCCATACTATTGGGCTTTGCATTTACTCATTTCGTAACCTTAGTGAAGATCTTCACTTCTTCACACTGCTCCAAGCCACTCTCTCCTGTCATTTCCTTTCCAAATGAATAACTCCATCTAGCAATTATTATAGGGAAGTTCATTTGTTGATGTACTCTCAGTTTCTGTTATCTGTGAATGTTTTAAACTCATCCTTATTTTTGAAGGACAATTTTTCTGAATAAAGAATTTCTGGCTGGTTGTTTTTTGCTTTCAGAAGCTTAAATATCTCAGACTACTGCCTTCTGCCTCCATGGTTTCTGATGAGAACTTAGCACTTAGCTTATTGAGGATCGCTTGTATGTGACAAATCAGCTTTCTCTTGCTGTTTTCAGAATTCTCTCTTTATCCTTAGCATTTTACATTCTCAATAGTGTGTTTCTCAAAGTAGGCTTATTAGAGTTTATTCTGTTTGGAGTACATTTTGCTTTTTGGACATGTATATTTATGTCTTTCATAAGAGTTGGGAAATTTCCAGCTATGATTTCCTCAAATATTCTTTCTGCCCCCTTTCCCTACTCTATCCATGATGTGTATGTTTGTATGCTTCACGGTGTCACTCAAGTCTCTGAGACACTGCTCAATTTTTTCTATTCTTTTTTCCTCTGTTCTTCTGACTGTGATTTTGATTGTCCTCTCTTTGAGTTCACTTATTCTTTCTCCCATTTATTTAAATCTGCTGTTGTATCCCTCTAGTGTATTTTTAATCTCTATTATTGTGTATTTTATCCTTATAATTTCTGTTTTAAAAATTTGAATTATTTTTGTTCACACATTGTCTTTATATCCTTTAGCTCTGTATCCACCATTAGCTTATTCTTATCCATATTTTCCTACATGTCCTTGAATTGATTTAGGAGATTTGTTTGAAATTTTTTGATTAGTTGTTCCAAATTCTATGTCTCTTCTGAGATTTTAATTCGTTCCCCTTGACTGAGCTGTATCTTCCTGTTTCTTAGTATGTTGTAATTTTTTGCTGATGTCTGGGTATCTGATTATTTTGATGTTTTTTGACTTTGAAAGTCAATTTCTCCTTCTTGCCTAGGGTTTTATTGTTGATTGGCTTTGTGTTAAGTCTCTTAATGGATGCTTGGCCCACTTTATTCTGGACCTTTAGAGTAACCTGTGTTTAAATGTTCAGATTTGTTCAGCTCTTTTGCACGTCATTCATTCCCTACATATGTGGTACAATTTTTAAGATTGCCCTTTTGTGTGCAATTGTTTTATTTCCAGGAGAAAGCTTCCTTTTCTTGTTCCATCTTTGGGAATCTTGATCTGTTGTTTTCTCTCCAGGTCCTGTGATTTGTTTAAATTCTCTCCATCACTCAGTGCTCCCATTTCATTACAGTTTTCAGTTCTGGGATCCATCCTCTCTTACATCAGTTCGGCTTCCCACTTCTTTTTTGTGAGTCTTTTCTGCCTCTCATTTCTTCTCTGTTATGTTTAATAGTTCATTCAGAGGGGAGACTTCTTCAGGGGATGCCTTCTATTGCCATATAGATGCTGTCATTCCATCTATCCTTCTAGTTTTGTTTAATGATTATCAGTACCCCCATGTAGAATATAATGTGTTGGTTCAGTCTAATGGGTGATCAAACATCTAACTTTATTGACAGTTTACTATCATAAAAAGAGAAAATGAATCATTGAGGATCACATGGGATAGATTTATTCCTGGAAGGCTTCCTGGAATTGATAACAAGCTAGCTGAGTTTTGAAGAATCAATAGAATTTAGCCAGGTGAGTAAAGATGTAGCTAGCAGAGGGAGCTGCAACTATAAAACATGGACTTCTGTGAGAACTTTTTCAGTTTAGGGAAGTTAGAGATTGGATAATGATCATTTATTTCCATGTTTTTTTATTTTAATTGAGGTGAAATTCACATAACTTAAAATTAACCACTTTAAAGTCTACAATCAATGTCATTTAATACATACACAATGTTGTACAACCACCACCTTTATAGAGTTCCAAAACATTTTCATTACCACTACACTGCAAAACCCCACACTCTTTATATATTCAATTTCCTTTACTCTTTCCCCCAGCTTCTGATAACAACAATCTGATTTCTGTCCCTATAGATTTACTTACTCTGGATAGTTCTTATAAATAGAATAATACAATATGTGACCTTTTGGGTCTGTTCTCTTTCACTTAACATAGTGTTTTAAGGTTCATACACTTTGTAGCATGTGTCAGTACTTAATTCCTTTTTATGGCCAAAATAATATCCTATTATATGGATATACCATATTTTATTTATCCATTCATCATTTGACAGATATTTACATTGTTTCTATCTTTGGCTATTATGAATAGTATTGCTATGAAGATGTAATTGTTTTGAGTATCTGTTCTTAATTATTTGGGGTATATACCCAGAAGTAGAATTGCTGGGTAATATGGTAATTCCATATTTAACTTCTTGAGGAACAACCAGAATATTTTCCAAAGCAGTTAAACCATTCTACATTTCTACTAGCAATGTACAATGGTTTCCCATTTCTCCACATATTTTTCCTTTTTTTCCACTGAGCATATTTTTCCATTCATTACTTTGTAAATTATGATTTCCAGAAAATAAGAAGTAGATTATATAATGGCTAAAGTAAATTTAGGTGAAAAAATTACCTCCTTGGCCTAAAATGATTCCACTTGCTGTTTCATATGCTCAAAAGAAGCTATACTCTGATTCTATTGCTTCATATCTCTTTATTAAATGATTTATTCTTTATTATTTCTGTTTATCTTGAGAAAAACCTAGTTTAGTCACTATAATGTATGAAGCAATGGGTTTTTATCAGATACTTCCATTACCTCATTGAAATGACTCATCCTTTAATCCTCTGGACTTTGCATTCCCTTGAAGGACTTCTATTATTTATTTGTGGAAATTCCATCCTGGTGGAATGCAATTTTATTTATACACTTTCAATTCATGACTTTGCTACTTAGTCATACTTCCTCAATAGGTATATACCAATCATTTATTATGTCCCAGCCACTGTTCAAGACACTAGGAATAAAACCATGAACAACTGACAATCTAATCTATGTTTGTATGGAATGAGGCTTGAGGCAGGAATAAGATGGGTGAGGACTGAGAGTACAGAGGGGTTAACAGGCAATTACAATGTAGCTGTGACACAGGGAATGGGGGAGTAGTGCACAGGATCCTTTGAGAATACAGAGGAGAGAAAAATATCACAGTTGAGATAGTTCAACTGAATGAAACTGAGCAAGAAGGGGAAGAAGAAAAGATATGATTATAATAATCTTTAAGGTTTAAAAGTTATGGAGATTCACTGAAGAAGAAGCACTAGACTTGTAAGGAGTGAGACCATATTGGATTTTCCTGTCTCAGGCAATCCTCCAGACAACTACAGTCACATGAGAGACTGACAGACCTAGATGAAGCCAACAAAAGAACTACTGAGCCATTTTCAGCCTCAGGTTGAAGAATCATAAGCAAATAAAAGGTAGTTGTTTCAGATAACCATGTTTCTGGGTTGGTTTGCTACACAGTAATATAAACATGTGGGTTAATTATCCATCTGTGGTAGTTTGAAGCTTTTATGGACCCCAGAAAATCCTATTCTTAGAGCTACTCCATTCCTGTGAGTGTGAACCACTTATAGGTGGGAACTTTTTATTAAATTACTTCATCTAAGGTCCTTTGATTAGATTACTTCATTAAGGAGTGATCCAGGGTGGATCTTAATCCTTTTCCTGGAGTCCTTTATAAAGGGGATGAATATAGAAATACTCACAGATAGACAAAAATTGAGGTGCTCAGAGAGGAACCCCCAGAAGCTGGGAGAAAACCATGAGAGCAAGAAGCTGAAATAAATGGAACTGAGGAAATAGAAAGCCACAGGAGTGGAGAGAAAACCACAAGAGCAGAGAGAAAGTCAGAGGAAGCGAGAAGCTGAAAGCAACAAGACAGAGGAGAAGGGAGAGACAGCAGTTGCCACCATTGTGCCTTGCCATGTGACAGGACTCCAGGATCACTAGCCACTGGTTTTGGAGAGAAAAGCATAGCTTTTTGATTTGGGCATTTTCCTGGCTTCAGAACTGTAAGCTTGTAAGTTAATAAATTCCCATTGTGAAAGCCAACCCATTTCTAGTACATTGCCTTGGCAGCCTTTAGCAAACTAACACACCATCCACATTCCTTCACAAACCCAGTCCCCTGTACTATTCACCTGAAAATCTCTTTCACAGAGCTTGCCATTATACTATCCTTTAAGGACCACATGTTTGAAGACATGATTTTGCCATTCTCTCATGCTTCCCTTCTTTTCACAGTTTTAGCAAACACTAACAGGCCTGAAATACTCCAGAACAGGGGGAGATCTTCAGGGAATATAGAAGAGCCATACTGAAGATGAAATTTTCCCTTTGCATTTATTTAAATGTGGTTTGTTGTATTGCAGCCAGAAAGGGCCACAGCCAAACAAAAAAGTCCCTAAATGATGAAAAGAATTGTGTTTATTGCCAACAAGGGAGCAAACTTTCTGAGGATTATAAAAAACCAAGTCTATGTTTTTCCCTGTAGAGCACTTAATTAGACCAGGAGTGTGAACAACCTTAAAAACATCCCTAGTTCTAACTGAGATTTAAGTGGTACAGATTGCCAAAGGAGGAACCAAGCTTAACAGGGATGGAGGGGAGAATAACTCTTTTAAAGATCAATGTTTGTATTAAAGGAATAACAACCAGCCTGTGTCCTAAAGAGAAAATTTACTCCATATAAAGGTGATTTAACTTCTAAAAGGAACTGAGGTATAGGTAAAGGTGGATGGTGGATCTTTTCCAGGAATTTTATTTTTTTAAAGTTTCCTAATATGTGCACCAAATTATGAGTTGTCCTCAACCATATTTTGCAATAGCAAATGGCAAGTTTTGCTGAGGGGGCAGCCTTAACTCTGACAAGGTAGTTCTCCAGAGTCTTATTACACAACAAGAGATTACAGAATCAGCATTTATTCTGGAAATTTGCACCAGTTTGTGCTGAAATGACCCTCCCTGAGCCTTGAGTATTTGGCAAAGAGAATGGGATATAAAAGGCAAAACAGAGTTCAGATATTTATTTCTTTATTAAGTAAAGTAACTTAAACAGGCTCCAAGTGATGACTTCATAGCAATGAATTAATTTTTGTTAGCAAAGATTTGGTGAAATATTTGATCCTATGATAATACTTACCATTACATCATTGAAATGAGACAAATATGAAAAAAAAAGAGTATAATCATCTTATAATTTCTAGCCACTAAGCAACTAGTATAGGATGGCTTTGATTTCAAATGCTATTTATATGGCATATGCAGCTAAATTTCTCTGGGAAAAATATTTCATTATATATTAGACATGATTCAGGATGATTTCTGACTTAAAACTCTTCTGGCAGTATCATCAATAACCTTACCCCTTGCTTTTCTGATACCCATCTACTCAGCAAACACATGACCTTTAACAAATTGAAATAACTTGCTTTTGCTCCTCCTAAACTTGACTGCCAGAAGAGGTCATACAATCATACAAATGGTGCTACTGAAAATTTGTAGTCAATTTTCACTTCAATGCAGCAAGTTTTTCCATATCTTTGGTCAATTCCTGCACTAATTCACTAAAGGAGCTATTTCAAATTGTCATTATTCTTTTCAGTGGAAAATGCACCCTGCAGCTACACTCTTCTTTTAGCAAATGACTGTATCTGCGGTCTCTATTTAAAAATAAACAGAAGCTACAGTATGTTTTGTGTTTTTTTAAAGCAATTTTATTGACATTTATTCACACACCATACAATCCATCCAAAGCATACAATCAGTGGCTTTTAGTATAATCACAGAGTTGTGTATTCATCACCACAATCAATTTTAGAACATTTTCATTACTCCAAAATAATAAGCCCATACCGCTTAGCAGTCATCTCTCAATCTCTCTAGTCTGCCCCAGCCCTACATAACTACTAATCTAATTCTGTCTCTATAAATTTATTTGTATTTAATTTTATGTAAATAGAATCATACACTATGTAGTAGTTTTGTGTCTGGTTTCTTTCACTTAGCATAATTTTTTTTTAATTAATGTGATTTTTAAAATTAGATAAGTTGTAGGTTTACAGAAGTCATGTAGAAGATACAGCATTTCCATATATCTTCTATATTGAGAAGTTGCATTAGTGAGATTCCTTTGTTACAACTGATAAAAGAATATTAAAATATTATTGTCAACTATGGTCTATAATTTACATTAGTTGCATTATTACCCACATACCACACTATTATTACCACCTTGTAATAGTGTTGTACATTTGTTAGAATTCATGAAAGAACATTCTTATATTTGTAGTATTTATCACAATCCATCACCCACAACAGGGTTCCCTGTGCTCTACAGTCCCATGTTTTGTCTTCTAACTTTCCTTTTAGTAACATACACAACCCAAAATTTTCCCTTTCAACCCAATTCACAAACATAATATAGTGTTTTTAATTACATGCACAATAATGTGCTGCCATCACCACTATCCTTTTTCAAACATTTGCAATCAACCTAAATAAAACCTAAATAGATGCACAAATTTAAGCATCAATTCCCCATTATCTACTCTCTTTTTGTCCCCTGTAACTTATATTCTAGATTCTAACTTTATGAAATTGCTTATTATAATTAGTTCACATCAGTGAGATAATATGATGTATGTCCTTTTGTGTCTAGCTTATTTCACTAAACATAATGTCCTCAAGTTTCACCCATTTTGTCACATGCACCAGGACTTCATTCTTTCTTACATCTGTATAATATTCCATCATATGTATATACCACATTTTGTTTACCCATTCATCAGTTGATGGACACTTGGGTTGCTCCCTTCATTTGGCAATTGTGAATAATGCAGCTTTGAACATCTGTTTGTAAATGTCTGTTAGAGCACCTTCTTTCAGTTCTTCTAAGTATATACATTGTAGTGGGATTGATGGATCATATGGCAATTCCATAGTTTAACCTTCCTGACAAACCACTAAACTGTCTTCCACAATGGTTCTCAGTTTGATTCCATTGGTCAATATATCTATCTTTATGCTAGTATCATGCTGTTTTGACCACTGTAGCTCTGTAATATGGTTTAAAGTCAGGAAGTATGAGTCCTCCAACTTTATACTGCTTTTTCAAGATGTTTTTCACTATTAAGGGCCCCTTACCCTTCCAAATAGATTGTGCACTAGGTGCATTTAACATATCATCAATATAGTGTACCAGTGTGATGTCTTCTGGGAGGGAGAGATGATCAAGGTCCTTGTGGACAAGATTATGGCATAGGGCTGGAGAATAGATATACCCTTGATGTAGGCCAGTGAAGGTATATTGCTGGTCTTGCCAGCTGAAAGCAATATGTTTCTGTTGGTTTTTAATAATAACAATTGAGAAAAAAGCATTTGCCAGATCAATATCTGAATAACAGGCATCAAGGGATGGGTTGTTTTTCTCAAGCAATGATACCTCATCCAGAACAGCAGCTGCAATTGGAGTTACCACCTGGTTAAGTTTTATAACCCACTGACATCATCCAAGATCCCTCTTTTCTGCACAGGCCAAATAGGAGAGTTAAATGGTGATGTGGTGGGAATCACCACCCCTACACCCTTCAAGTCCTTGATGGGGGCACTAATCTCTGCAATTCCTCCAGGAATCTGGCATTGTTTCTGATTTACCATTTTGCTAGGTAGTGACAGTTCTAGTGGCTTCCATCTGGCCTTTCCTACCATAATAGCCCTCACTACACAAGTCAGGGAACCAATGTGGGGATTATGACAGTTGCTGAGTATGTTTATTCCAATTATATGTTCCAGAACTGGGAAATTAATCACAGAATGGGATGAGTTTGGGAACCTACAAAACCCAATGTGAGACGGACTGTAGCTAAAACTCCTTTGGTCAGCAACCTCCATAAGTTCCTACTCTGACTGGTGGACCACAGTGATGTTTCGGGTCTCTTTGAATTAATGTTTCTTCTAATAATCCCCAAAATGTTGATCATTTCCTTTTCCCCACTACAGTTACAGTGGTAAAAAAAAACAAAGTTCTCTTTGGGGAAGGCTAGAAGGAAGATTAACTGTATAAATTTTTGGAAGTGTAACAGGGTCCTTCCCCAAGGGGATCTAATCTTCCTCTCATTCAAGGGGCTCTAGGTTTGTAAACTGTCTCAAGTTTGGGAATTGATTAGCCAAACCCATCTTGTCTTTGGCATTTAAGTGCTGCCACTTGGCTTCTGGCAATGTGAGATCCAAACATCTCAATTCCAATTTTCAGGAGCCCATTCTTTTCCCATCAATGCCCTCACTCTCATAGCAGACACCCTGCAAGGTTGGGAATTTAGTTTACAGTTTAATTCAGTCACTTGTGCAATGAGACTCTTGTCTGGTTTTTTAAAATCTTAAATCTGTGACTACATGAAATAAGATTTTATTTCAGGGCATACATAGAAACTTTCCCATCTTTCATGTGGTAATTAAGCTGCAGATTTGAAGTCTTCATCTCATCCTTTTCTTTTATAACTATATCCAGTATATTTAGAAACAACCAGACAACATTGTTAACCTTTTAACTCCACAAAACTCTGATAAGGGGAGCGAGTGTAGCTCAGTGGTTTGAGTGCCTGCTTCCTATGTATGAGGTCCCAGGTTTAATCCCCAGTACCTCCTAAAAGAAATTTTAAAAAACAATAAAACAACTCTATTGTGGTGTCAAAAGCACTCTCACTCAAAGCCTTGCCTCACCATTTGAGTAGCAATATCCACTTGTGTTATTTTGTGTATGTCTATTGCCAACTCACACTATGGACTATCAGTGCCATCTTGATTAGTGGAAATAGAGCCATTAGTGCCTTTGAATCTAATCAGAGTAGAGAGCCAATTCCATAAACCATAGAACCAATTCAGAAATCCCATCTTTAAGATTCTGTTTTTTTTATGAACCATAAATATGGTGCCAAAGATATATTAGTCAGTGTTTTCTAGGGCAACAGAACCAACAGGATATATTTGTAAATATGTTGAAATTTTATAGAATTGTCTCACATGTTTGTAGGGGTGCACAATTACAAATTCCATAGGGTAGGCCACAAGCTGGGACTCTGATGAAGGTTTTTGGTGAATTCCCTGGAAGAAATTGATTGGATAAAATAGAGGTGGAAATTCCCTCTTTTGAATGCTGGAATAATCCCTTATCCTTTTAAAGACTTTGACTGATTGGATGAGCCATCCATTGTTGGAAGCAATCACCACCTTGACTGTAGATGTAATCAGCCATACATGCAATCAACTTACTGATGATTTAAGTTTATTAAATGTCCTCACAGTAACAATCAGGCCCCAGTGCTTGCTTGACCAAACAACTGGGCACCATTACCTGGCCAAGCTGACACATGAACCTAACCACCACGGTAAGTTGTTCATGTGTTTCTAGGAATCTGTCTAATCTGTTGGCAAACAGTTGCTCATAGTATTCTCTTATGATTTTTTAAACTTATGTAGGGTCAGTAGTAATGCCACCCTCTCATTTTTAATTTTATTTACTTGCATCTTCTCTCTTTTTTCTTTGTCAGTCTAGCTAAAAGTTTGTCAATATTACTGATCTTCTCAATGAACCAAGTTTTGATTTTGTTAATTCTCTCTATTGATTTACTTATTCTCAGTTTCATTTATTTCTGCTGTAATCTTTGTCATTTCTTTCCTTCTGCTTACTTTCGGATTAGTGTTGTTGTTGTTGTTGTTGTTGTTGTTGGTGGTGGTGGTGGTAGTTTTTTAAAATTTCTTCCAGGTATGCAGATAAGGGCTTTGATTTTTAGCTCTTTCTCCTTTTTTAATGTAGGCATTCAGGGCTATAAATTTCTCTCTTGTGCTTGCCTTCACTACATCTGATAAGTTTTGATATATTGTGTTCTTGTTTTCATGTGTCTCAAGATATTTACTGAATTCTTTAGCAATTTATTCTTTGACCCACTGATTGTTTAAGCATGTGTTGTTTAACTTCCATATATTTGTGAATTTTCCTGATCTCTACCTGTTATTGATGTCCAACTTCATTACATTATGGTAAGAAAAATACTTTATATAATTAGAATCATTTTAAGTTTATTTGAGATTTGTTTTGTAACTCATCATGTGGTGTACCCTTAAAGAATGATCCATGAGCCCTTGAGAAGAATATATATCCTGCTGTTAGGGTTCAATGTTCTGTACATAACTGTTTGGTCTAGTTCATTTATCACGTTGTGCAAGTTCTCTGTTTCCTTATTGATCCTCTGTCTAGATGTTTTATATATTGATGAGAGTGGAGTATTGAAATCTCCAGCTATTAATGTGGATACATCTACTTCTCCCTTTAGTTTTGTCAGTGTTTGCCTCATGTATTTTGGGCCACTCTGGTTAGGTGCATAAATATTTATGTTTGTTATTTCTTCCTTGTGGATTACCCATTTTATTAATCTATAGTGTACTTCTTTGCCTTTTATAACAATTTGCATTTAAAGTCTATTTTGTCCAATATTAGTATTGTTACCACAACTCTTTTTTTGTTTACTGTTTACATGGAATATCTTTTCCAACCTTTCATTTTCAATCTGTTTGTGTTGTGGTCTAAGGTGATACTCTTATAGATTGCGTATAGTTGGATCATATTTTTTTT
>PVKH010028720.1:0-12779 GCA_004027955.1 Chaetophractus vellerosus
TTTTTTAAAAAGAGAAATAAAATAAGAATAGGGTTGGGCATACAAAGAGATAAATTTCTTCTCTTTGCCCATTTTGCCAGGAAAAAATCCTTTGTAACTGTGTTTCAAGATGGCCTTTACCTTACATTATTAATCTTCATGAAATCCTTATGGAAGTAACAGTTGCAACCAAGCATTTAAAAATCTTGAAAATGCCAGCCAAAGTTGTGCACAACACCCCATCTCTGCCATTAAGATTGCTTTGCCAGCTGCTGATTGCAATCCTTCTTGAACGGCTAAGTTTCAAGATCAGAGAACAGTTGGGAATAATTCAAATGCAGCCCGATTTTTCTCTGGGGGTAGAGCAATGGAGCCCTCATCATAGATTCATAGGTGAACTCAGTAAGCGCCAGCATACAAGCTATTTTTACAAAACCAGTGCTTATCGTTAAGCAGTGAAGCTTTGCAAACCTCAGCTTGGAGGGAAAGTTTATCCTGAATTTTAAGATGGCTCAGAAGGAGGCACTCATCTGGATTAGGCCCTCCAAGCACTTTCTGCCTAGGATCCACTGAACCCTACCGAAACTTAAAGGGTATTTGTTGATTTGCAAGTACTGGTTGTCTGGGGAAGGAGCTGGGCAGTGGAAACTGGGAATGGCAGCCTAGTAGAGGTTGAAGGGTAATCTTGGATGCAGAAAAGAGACCGACAGGAAGGCATAACTAGTCATAGGCCAAAATCAGACAGGAGAAACAATTGCTCCTGGAGTTACAGAGCTGAAGATATAGCAGAAAAGAGGCCCCAAGGAGTGGGAGGTCAGTTCCTAATCATAGGGAGAGCTGTGGCTACAGCCAAGAAACGGTAAGCAGAGGAGGCACAAGCCCTGAGACCCAAATCTAGCAGAGCCAGTGGTTTTCCAAGACTTCGAGTTAGCCCTGTGTTATTGGGAAAATAACAGTTTGAAATAAAGAAAGGTGGGCTGCATTTCAGTCTGGCTTGCAGATTCTTTTATTCACTCAGTGAATCATTTTGGAGCACCTTCTGGGTGTCAACACTCTTGAAAACACTTGGGAGATAAAAGATGACTAAAACAGGGGGCTTCTTCCTCTCATTTCAGGTTGGGGTTGAGGGAGGTAGAAGGGAAGGATATAGACAAGGAAAAATGTATATAGATAGTTTAAGTACAATTTGAAAGAGAAAAACAATAAAGGAATGTAGAATTGGAGAGAGGGGTTTTGCAATCACAAAAGTGACATGATCTGATGTGCATTTTTAAACTGCTGGGTAGAGAGTAGATTATAGAGGGGCCAAAGGATCAATAGGAGCCAGTGGGAGTTCATTACAGAAACCAAGTGAGAAGCAGTGCTGAGCTGAGCTGTAGTGTGTGGGTATATTGTGTAGGTACAGAGGACAGTGGGTAGTGTAGGGGGAGGTGTGGGGGTGTATTAAGTAGAGGGTGGGTGTAGGGGGTAGTGTGTAGGGGTAGGGGCAATGTGTAGCTGTAGGGGGTAGTGTATTGCTGTAAGGGTTAATATGTTGTTGTAGAGGCGAAGTGTGTAGATATAGGAGGTAGTGTGTAGCTCTAGAGAGGAGTGTGTAAGGGGTAGGGTGTAGGTATAGCTGTGGAAGTGAAGAGAAACGGTTCAATTTGGGTATACTTTGGAGGTAAAAGTCACAGGACTTCTTGTTTGATTCAATGTGGGGGTCAATGAAAGGGCTGGATCAAGGAAGGGTCCTGGGATTTTTAACTCCTAAGTGGAGAAGATGGTGGTGTCATTAACTGGGTTGGGAATGACCCATTCAACTTATTTCTGGGTCAGTTGTAATGGTATTGCTTCATTGACCATGTAACAGATAGAAGGCCAATTAAGTCATCTTGGTCAAGTCCTTTTTCTTTTTTAATTCCCCAAGAATTAGGAAAATTGTGATTGGACTACCCTAGGTGGAGAACATTGCATATGGATATGTGTGCATCTTAGTCTGGGGTCTCCAGGAAGCAGAGCCTGAGACAGTCTTCCCCAGAAGACCCAGGCACCTACTGCTCAGCTCTGCTTACGCCAGTCAGCCCAAGACTAGGAGATCCATCTGTGGAGTGTGCAGCTCATGCCACTTCAGCCTTGCCATATTCTGGTAGGCATTATAACCTTGTTATGTTATCCCCTCCCTTTCCGTAACTCATAAATGCAGATGAAGCCACATTTCCATAGAATTGCTTTGGATTTCTTTTTGGTCACATAAGGCAACTCTCAGCAGCTTAAGTTAGTTTAACTTTCCTTCGCAACTTTAGATGGGCACTTAACGAAAAATATATGGAGATTTCTTTCCAATTACAGGAACATCTTTAATGATCCAGAGATTAGCTATGGATCAGAAACATAATCCAAGGAGGAAAAAAAAATGAGATTGCATTGGAATTCTTTCAAAATTTAGTTGAGATTAACCTAAGATTAAAATGCACACTCAGGGTAAATCACTTAGAGTAACAAAATTAGCTTCAATTATTAGAAAAGAAACGCCTAGGCAATTATGGGTAAATGACCTGTGGAGCCCTAGAGGGCACTCTAGACTAAATATGAGTTGGAATCAAGTGAGTATCAACTAGAAAGAAACATGGTACCTGAAGGATGAACTAAAAGAACTATAGGAACCTGAGAAGTTAATAAAATTAGGGCATCCAACTTGAACCTCAGGAATTTGCAATAAGGACCTATTCCAGAAAAAAGGCAGGCAGGCCTTGTGCAAGGAACACTGACCAACTTTGATACTAATAAGCTATGAAATCTTGACGATTCACTTAATTTCTTTAAGCCTTAGTTTGCTCAACTTTAACATGAATATGACCATAACATTGAACTTGTGTTCCTTGCTCTAAGGAAAAGCTTTTAAAAAAATTCTGGCAGCTTCTGAAATGATTTTTTAAATTGTGGTGACATATGAAACACAATCTTCCCATTTTAACCAGTTAAAAGTTTGCACTTAAGTGGTATTAATTACATTCACAACGTTGTGCTACCATCACCACTATCTATATCCAAGACTATTTCATGACTCCAAATAGAAACTCTGTACCTATCAAGTAAAAACTCCCCATTTCCTCCTCTGTCTCCTTTCTGTCTCTATGAATTGGCTTACTTAAGGAAAAGCATTTTGGAATAAGTGTAAAGGACCATAAGAATTGGTAGTGCTATAAGAAGTATTATTAATGAAAAAAAATCCCAATGTTTAGAATATTAAAAAATGCAATACAACAAGAGAGGCAGAACTGACTACCTCATTTGCAGAACCCAGTACAAAATGAGAATGTGTGTGTTCAAAAATTGAGGATAAATTTGCAACTCTGTTGAGATTCAGGGCGTGACTGGTACATGGAAAGCTCAAAGATTTAAGTCTCTTGCACATAAACCTATCAACTCTAGTACTAACTATAGGTTCAAATTGAAGGGACAGAAGAGTCATGTGTAGGGAAACCACGACTGACTCCAACTCTGTTGGAACACCTACTCTCCAGTTCGCTGAACTCACCAAGGACAACTAACAAGGAAATGATGATGGACAACGACCATCCCAAGGAACGGAGGGTCTACAACTGCAAGCAAGATAGTCCCATGCATCTGCCCCATGAGATCTAAGCGCCCTCTCAATTAGAGGCAGAGGCAGAGTGGGTATCACCATCCCAGAATCCTCAGGATTGGGGAATGAGTGATGGACTAGAGTAGGCTTACTGCTATTCCACTATAGACTTACTGATATTCTAGCAATGGAAGAACTTTTATCATTGATGTGGAAGCAGTGGCCTCCAGAGGTTCTGAGGCGAGGGATAGGGAAAAATCAGTGTAATATAGGGGCATTTTGGGGACATTGGAATTGTCCTGCATGACATTGCAATGACAGATACAGTCCATTATATATCTTTTCATTTCTTACAAAATTGTGTGGGACAAAGTGTAAACTATAATCTACACTTAGTGGCAATGCTCCAATATGTGTTCATCAATTGTAACAAATGTACCACCCTAATGAAGGATGTTGTTAATGTGGGAAAGTGTGAGAGGGAGAGGGAGTGGGGCATATGGGAATCCCCTACATTTTTAATTTAACATTTATGTAATCTAAGTATTTTTTAAATTAAAAAATAAAATAAAATAAAATGGAAAAACATTATGGATAATTTTAAGATGACAACAGCATAGCATTAAACCAAGCACAGGGCACCTCTGAGCATGGTGCCCTGTGCACCTGCACTGATCCTATGCCTAGGAAAGCAGTCCTGTGGTGAGAAAAGAGATATATGCTCGTCTGCATATCCCACTGGGGTACAACTTACACATTATTGCTCTAAAGCTGTGTGGTAGTGTGGAGTGCAATTTCTCCCCTGGCACATTGTGGGGGCTCTCAATTGCATAATACCCTTTAGAGTTGAGCCTTTGAAAGGCAGAGAAAGAGGAGGTAAAGTGCTCTGAATTCTGACTCCCACAACTAAAAAAGAAAAATCTTACCATGTATGTGGCAAATGTCTTAGATGTTTGAAAGGCAGCCACAGGAAAAGAACCTAAATATTCCTTGTTATTCTAGATGGCATGGCAATGAGCAAATGTATCAAAGAATCTTTTATAAAGCCCAACATGTAAAAGCACTTTCTAGCCAGGAGAAATGCCCAGTAATGTGTTGCAATCAGATCTCAGTCACTGAAAGTTTTCAAACAGATATAAAAGATCATGTTGTAAGAGGGATTGCTGCAAGTGAAGGAGGCTGGAATACCTAAACTCTAATGGCAGTATCCTCTATTGCCAGCCTACTGTGGGTAGGAGCCGCTACAGAGTTGCAGAATAAGAAAGAATATGAAGGTCTTCTGGTGTTTCCTATGGGAAATATCATTTCAAAATAATAGCTAAATGTGAACTTACTCAAATTACATTAATGCTTCTTTCTGAATTAGAAACATAGAACCAGGAAAAAAAAACAGAGCTAAAAGGAACCCCAAAAATAATCTAACCAGCTTATTAAAAAAGCATCATAATAGAAGTAAGCATAGCAGTTGTCTCTGGCAGGGGCACAGACTGGAGAGGTGTACAGGAAACTTGTGATGTGCTGGAAATGTTTTCTACTTCACCAAGATGGTGCTCATACAAACGGATACGGATGTAAAGAGTCAAAGTGTATACACCCAAGATTAGTGTACTTTATGCACCTATGATAGGTTGTCCATCACTTTAAAATTTTAAAAAATTATCAGAGTATCTAGGATAAGGGCAACTCCTCTAGATAATTCTCATGCACATTAAAGTTTGAGAACTTCATCAGTCTACAGATGAGGAAAATAAAGCCGAGGGACATCCATCGATTTTCACAAGGCCATTCTGCTAGTAAGTGGAGCTCTCAAAGCCAGGACTTCTAAGACTTCTCCATTCACCTTGAGAGTGTGTATGATCACCGCCACCTCTAGAGACTGATCCAACACCACACAACACAGAAGGGCAGACTGAGACCAAAAAGAATTGAAAAGGGACATTGACCGAAAATGTTTAAAAACTTTAAAAAAAACAGGGTAAGGCATTTCACCTTTATATTCTGAGTAATTGGAGTCATTGACAGTTTTCAAAGGTACAAATTTAAGAGCCAGGCATTAGGCATAAGAGTGACAGCAGCAGCAGGACTAAGGAGAAGTGTGAAACTCTGAGAGCAAATTTAGAGGTAAAATTGATGATACTTAGTGAAATAATAATAGCAATAATTTATAAGCATTTCCTATTTGCTAGATGCATTCATTTAATCATTTGGCTCTGCCAAATACACCATGATCTGGGTATTGTTGTTTCCCATATTTTGCATATGAAGGAACTAAAGTGAGACGATAAATACCATGTCAAGGTCACAGCAAGTAAAAAGCAAACCTAGATTTTGAGCCCACTCTGTTTGACTCCAACAGCTACATTATAATAAATAGAAGGGAAGGAAGAAAGTCAAAGATGACACCGTTTGGAACACTGGATTGCAGCTAACTGGTATTACTATTAAAAGATCTAGGACATACTGAAAAATAACAGCTTTTATGGTGAAGAGGATGCATTCAAATCTATTTGCTTTGACTATGAGGGTCATTAATTTCTAATATTCTCCTACATTAGTCTGTGTTCCAATATTGCTGAGCCAAGGAGACAGGGGCAAAGCAGTGCTTTAGTCACAATGATAGTTTAAAACCAGCTTTCACGACACTTTTGCAAATAATTACGTTCATTAAAATGTATCTAGCTACAAAATTCTGGTCGAATGCTAATAAGCTTTCATACAAAGAAGTTATAGGTATTGCTGTATGCCTCCATTTCTTTTTTCACATTTTGTACCCATGTTCAACTTGGAAAGACCTGCTAACCTATTTCCATTTGGAGCACAGACTTCAGAATATGATGGTGGGATATGGAACATGTTGGGTTCATATACAAGGTTGATGCATCTGATCAGGCTTAGGAAGCCGTGCACTATATATATTCAGTCTATCATCTGGGACCTAGGATTACCATTGGCCAAGGTTGTAAAGGATGTTCGTGGAAAATTGTCAAATGGCTGGTTTGCATGAATGGAATTTGAGGCCATGGTCAAATTATCCTCAGGCATTTACCAAGTGAATTGAACAGCTACCAATCCCCCAATCTCACCACCACTGTATCCCCACTGTTTCCTTGGAAGTAGCATAGCCACGAGTCTGGGCAGTGCTGACAGTTTAGCCTTGTAATGCTAGCTAGCTGGGGTAGAGCTCTGCTGTCCCTGGTCTCCACTTCTCTGTCTGCAGTATCACAGCGGCAGGGATGTCTATCTTTTTCCTTGGTGGCTCCATTTAATAGATTTTCTGTACCTTATCAGGGAAGAAGAGAGCCTGAGTGATTGATGAATCCTCATTCTAAAAAAGTTGGATTAAGTAGCATAAGATGTGGAATTGGGAAAATCTGTGTGAACTTTGGAAATGCCTGATTCCATGTCTTAGCCAAGAAAATATCAGAATGGACTTACCGTGTTTTGCCAGAAACTGAAATGCTTTCCAAAGCATCCAGGATAATATTAAAAGCACAGAGTCTAATAAATTTAACATTAGGAAAATTACAAATAGAAAGAAATCTTCTTCAAACATTCATACCCCCGACTTTAAGGGGGTAAAAATCAGAGTACACTATATGAGTGGAAATTGATTTATAAGCCAATGACTTGTGAAGCCAAGAGTCATTCCCTCCACTACAATGCCCACAGAATTATAAAAGGATGAAACAATGAAGAACCAGCCAGGATAATAATGTAATATCAGCAAGTCAGTGCTTTGCCCTAGTTTAAATTAGCATCCCCAATGAAATTTTTATTGCTGAGAATAGAAATGCCATATCATTGGACAGTAGCTATAGCCAAAAGCATTTGTGCTAATTTGCTTGTGGCTTAATATATGCCTTTATTTATTTTTCTAAGTATTTTCCATGAAAAAGATATTTATTGTTTTAACTAAAAGAAGAAGCAGCAGTTGTATTAAAACCAAAATTCAATCATTCAAAATGGCCACTTTTTATTCAATGTTATATTTTTTTTATTTTTTAATTCCTCTGGTGTCTTGTATTTGTTTCCCTTTTTGTCTTTGGGTTTCCCAGAGGTGTCTTCTTAAATAGAATGAGAGCCTTGCTGTTCTTTCAGCTTGACTACTCTGTTATTTTACAGGATCCCTGTTGAAATGGAGGTAAGATGTGGAAGGAGAAGAAGCTTTTTATAGTCCTAATTAGGTCTCAGTTTTTTACTGGATCTGTCTCTCTAGTCTGGGAACTTTGCCAGTGCTTCTCAGCTTTATTATTTTCCCCCTTAGGTGATGCAGGAAAACTAAAGGGGCATTTCCTTGTTCCCCACCTTGATTAGGCTCTGGTAAAGTAGTGTTCTTTGAGGACAGGAGAACAGAACACTTTGGACATATTTCAAAATGAGGTTTATAAATCTCAAGCTAGACCAACTTGCCTCCGGCCATTCACCAACTACAATTATAGTTTAAGCTTTCCTATCAGTTCCTGGCTCCAGAGACTTCTGTTCCTCATAAGCTGTGATTCTGTTTATTCTCTTGTCTCTTCAGTTTTGGGTGCATCAGTTTGCTGAGTAACCTCAAATCTCTGTTGAGCTAAGAAGAGATTTTCAGTCTATTCAGCTTTTTTCCTATTGTAAGGATTGGGGTGATTACTCCCAAGCTCTTTACAGGTCAGAGTGAAAACCAGAAGTGATTTTGAACTTGATGTTAATGGAATCATAAAATATGCACTCTTGTTTATCTGTCATCTTTTGCTCAGTGCTTTTTATGGAGTTCGTCCATGTTGCATAGAGACTGCAGTTTGTTCATTTTCATTGCTGTATAATAGTTCGTCATTAGCAATGCTGCACTTCTAGTTATTGACATGGTACTCATGTGCTCACATTTCTGTTGAACATAGAGTTAGGAAGGAAACTTCTCATTCACATGATATGAAATGTTCGTGTAGCAAATAATACCAAGCACTTTTCCAAAATGGCTGTAAAATATTCATTCTGATCAACAGTGGATGAGATTTCCAGTTGTTCCACATCCACAACTCCCTTTGCATGCCTGAGATAAACCCCAATGGGTCATAGGGTATTTCTTTAAAATATATTGCAGTATTCAACCAGCTCATATATGTTTTAAAGATTTTTATGTCTAGTAACATGAAGGATATTGGCCAGTGATACTATTTTTTTATAATGTCCTTCCCTGGTTTTGGTTTCAGAATTATGCTGATCTCAGAAAAGGAGTTGAACAGTGGGCCCTCTTCTTCTATTTCTGAAAGAATTTCAGTAAGATTAGTATTGTCAGTGTATAAATATTTCTGAAAATCAATTAATGAAGCCATTTGGGCCTGAAATTTTCTTTCTGAAAAAGATTTGACTAATTATGAATTCAAATTCTTTATAAAGACTATCAAGTTTTTTTTTAAGTCTTCTTGTATTGGTTTTAGTAACTTGTATTTTTCAAAGAATTCTTTAATCCACTTAAATTTTTTAATTTATTGGCATAAAGTTGTTCATGCTCTTTCTTTATTTTTAAATTCTATAATACCTGTAGTTTATCTCTTTCATTATTGATTTTGATATTTTGCGTTTTATCTTTTTTATTCTTGACCAATATAGCTGAATTCACAAACCAAATTTTATTTTTGTTGATTTCCTCTCTTTTTCCATTTTCTGTTTCCTTGGTTCCTGCTCTTACCATTTTCACTTCCTTCCTTTGGCATTCTATCATGTTCTTTTCCAAGTTTTTTATGATAGACACTTACACTATTGATTTTAAAACCTTTCTTATTTCTAACATCCACATTTAAAACTTCCTTTCTAACCAGTGCTTTACTTGCATGCCCCGAATTTTTATGTATTGTATTTTCATTATCATCCCATCTAAAGTATTTTTTAATTTCCCTTGTGACTTCTTTTTTGACCCATGAGCTATTTAAAAGTGTGTTTCTTAATTTCCAGATACAGTTTTGTTATTGGCTTCTAATTCAATATCTTTGTGGTCAGAGAAAATATTTTGTATGATTTCCATCATCTGCAATTAATTGAAACATGCTATGTGGCCCTTCATACGGTGAATCTTAGCCAATATTCCTAATTATTTGAAAAAGATCCTGCTGTTGTTGAGTGGAGTAGTCTACAGTGTGGATTAGGTCAAATTGATTGATGATGTAGTTTAGTTCTTCCATATCTATACTGTTTTCCAATTACTTCCAATTACTATCCTTTATTGAGCATTGAATGTTGAAACCTCCAACTGTAATTGTGGACTTGTTTATTGCTCTCTTTAACTCTATCAGTTTTTGCTCCATATATTTTGAAGCTAAATTATTGTGTCCTCCACTTTAGTATTATTGTGTCTTCTTGATGAATTAACCCTTTTTCCCCCATTGTGAAATCTCCCTTATTATCCCTGGTAATATAACTTGTCTCGAAATCTACACTCTCTGATATTAACATATCCTGATTTCTTATGAATATAAGTGTGTCATTTTGCTTTTAACTTATCTTTATCTTTACAGCTAGACAGCTTGTTTATAGTTCCAGATTGGCTCTTGCTTTTTTAAATCTAGTCTAATTTCAGCCTTTTAACTCATGTGTTTAGTCATTTACGTAGAATATAATGGTTAAAATTATATTATTGATGGGTTTAAGTGTAACAATCATGCTATTAGTTTTTCCATTCTGAACTTTGTTCTTCTTGTAATTCCTTTTCAGCCTTTTTTGGGTTAATCTCTCTCTCTCTCTCTTTCTCTCTAGCATTCTGTTTATCTTTTCTATTGATTTTAGCTAAACCTCTTTGTTTTCTATTTTTTTAGTGCTGGTTTTAGAGATTACAATATCCATCCTTACCTAATGAGCTTCTTACCTTGGATTATCATTACATCACTACATGTATAATGTTAGAAACTTGCAGCAGTATATTTCCATTTACCATTCCCATCCTTTGTGCTATTGTTGTTTATTTAACTTGTACATCTGTCATACATCATTTGGTTTCTTTCTCTTTAACCTGCAAAATTTTCTTTAACACTCCTTATAGTTTAGGTCTACTGGCTACAAGGTCTCTCAGCTTTTGCTTGTCTGAAATGTCTTTTTTTGTCTTCATTTTTTTGAAGGATATTTTTTATTGAAAATAAACTTCTAAGTTGATAGTTTTATTTTTCTTTTGGCACTTTAAAGATGTCATTCTGTTGTCTTTTGGCTTGCATTTTTTCTGAGAAGTTAGCTTATATGCTTATCATTTTGTCCTGTATGTAAACTTTTTTTTTAACTATATTTAAGATTTCTTTTTCGTTCTTTTTTAAATTCAGCAGTTTAAAGATGATATGTTGATATTATTTTCTTTATGCTTATCCTGCTTGGGTTTTGTTGAGTTTCTTTGATGTGTGTATTTACATTTTTCATCAAATTTGGGGAGAAAATTGGATTGTATTTCTGAAAATATTTTTCTTTCCTAATACCTCTCTTCTTCTTTGGGACTCCAATTACACATATATTACACTGGTTTTATACTGTCCCTCAAGTAACTGAAGCACTGTTCATTTATTTCTGTTTGTTTTCTTTCTGTACATCAGTTTGAACAGTTTTTTCTGATCTGACTTTAGGTTTTCTGATCTTTTATTCTGTAGTAGCCATTCTGGTGTTAGCTCATCAAGTGAAGTATTTATTTTACATCTTTTCCTTTACAATTCTAAAATTTCCATTTAGCAGCTTTTTGTAGCTAACGTTTCTCTACTGAGATTCCCCATCTCTTCAGTCATCATGTCTATCTTTTCCTTTGAGCTCTGGAACAGAATCTTTGGGTCCTGTGGAAACTTTGAGAACACAGGCACCTTTAGGTGCCACTAGCAGGGAAGAAAGATCTTTTAATTCTAGTTTGCTATCTATTCAGTGTGGTATCCAGAGTAAAAAATAATTTTATCTAACATCTAATTCTGTTATAAAGAAAACTTGTAGGCATCTTATTCAAGAAGCCCAGACAGTTAGTGACAACACCTGATACCTCTCTCTGAATATGATTTTCTATCAGAAAATCCCACTCAACTTTAGGTATGCATATGTCCCCAATGAGTCTTCTAAACTCGGTTCTATAACTATACTCATCCTGGGCTCATCATGTTCTTGATCCTTTCCCCACTTAAGAATTCAGTACATCTTATTTTCAATAAAACACATTCATAATTTTCTTTACATCCAAGGATCTCAGCTCATGTCTACAGGTCCTTACAGAGGAAACAATGCTTACTTCGAAGACTAATGAGTAAGAATATATCCTGAAGTAAAACAGTCTATCTGTGCAGGTCTTCCTTGCAGTTTTTCATTGTAATTTGGAGAGATATATTCACAGAGGAAGGGAGATAAAGCAACTCTCATCTTGTTTCCCAACCTCCCTTTGTGTTCCTCTACTCTGGCACCTTTCCAAGGATCACACTGAGACCTTCTACCTGGTTTATGATGTGTTCATGGTTTTATTTTTTAATGAGCTTAGCCACGGGGGCCTCCCAGTGAATGAGGATCTCATTTATGGTATAAATTGCTCTCTGCTTTAAGGACTCAAGAATACTTCTCTTTTGCCAATCCTCTCACTTCACCTCACCTGATTTGTTCAGCAAAACTTTATGTGCAAATATTATATCAGATCTCCATGGGGTGAAGAGTACACAGGGTGTGAATTAATAGTCAGGGAATTAATCTAATGGCTGAAGTATTAAAATGGCCATAACCATGTAAGATGAGAGAATTGGTTTTAAGAACTAATGTAACCAGAGAGCAAGGGATAAGAATTCAACCTCATGAAAGGGAAAAAGGTAGCATTAGGGTAGCAGAAAGAAACACTGCAGAATGGGTTAGCTTGGCCCACCTAAGAGGAGTATATGCCAGCCTGGCAGCCCTACTGGGAGAAGCTGATGGAAGGCTCCATCGTTTTTCTAGTGAGACCCAGATTTGGAGCTTAATGTCATTCCAAGTTTTCTTTACTGTTCATTTCTCCCTCAGTGTACCTGTCTAGGCAAGTGTGACCGAGGAGATAAAAGTGAAAACAGCCTTATTACAACTTCCACCCATTGGTTTCAATTCCATATTGGAAAATATTATCCTCTACCGAACATCAGCCCCTAAAATGTTTGAAGTCAGCTAGCATGTCCCAGCATCCAATTTTTAATCTTTCCTCAAAATAAAGGAAGATCTAGGTCTTTAGAGAGGAAGGTTCTGGAGATGTGGAAGGCAGCAGGAATTGGAAGTTCTAGATGGCACATCAAATGCA
>PVKH010028721.1:0-12787 GCA_004027955.1 Chaetophractus vellerosus
TGAGGCAAGCGATGTGGGGGAAAAAGGCAGCAGCTCTGGCTGCCATTTCCGTTTCCAGGTTTTCGACCAGGTAACAGGATTGTCAGACTTCTTCCTCAAGATTCTCGGGTCCCTCCACTTTTGTGGAGGTCTCTTCTGGCTGGTTCAAGGAGCCCCCGGGAAGCGTCCTCTGCTGACCCTTTCCTCGGGAGAGGGCGTGGGTAGTTGAAACTAAACTGCTATATTACCGGGTGCTGGCCAGGGAAGTGGGCGCTTAAAGCGAGGAGAGGGAGGAGGACCTGTGGTTTCTCCAAACCTTTGGCCTGTGACGGAGGACGAGGTTTTGTGGGGGATGGGTTGTGTCAGGAGCTGCGAGCTGACCCTTAGCTCCCAGAAAAGGGGAGGAGTCTCTGATTTTTCTCCCCACTTTTCTCACCTCCCTGCATTTTTCACCTGTTTGCCTATCATACCGAGGGCTACATCCCTTTCTCCCTTCCACGGCTTTATGTTGAATTAATTGCGTTTCTAAGAGAAAGGTTGTTGTACTAATCAGTTTGGGAGGAAAACTTGTTTTCAGTTCTATGTTTGTTAAAAACATCACTGCTAGAAATATTGGAAAGTAATTTTTAGAAGGGTAGTGGTAATGCCGGGAGGTTTTACATCTACATTTTTATTAGAGCCTCACAATAAATCATGGATTTTTGTTGTGCTTGGTTGTTTTTTGCCTCAGAGCATTTTTGTGATGATTTTTTAAAACTGCAATATTTAATCCTCTATTTCCATGTTTCTTCCAATTTTTTTGTCTTTCTTATAATACTAATAAATACTGGTATAACTAAATACTAATATAACATTAGTAATACAGAATACACAAACACATGTTTTAGCATTTTTATTTGCAAAGTATTTTTGTGTTTCATCGTTAGCGTATTAGCCTCTTGATATATATACTACAGTGTTTAGAATAAAGATGGAAAGACTGGATAGAGAGATGTTAACGGGGGAGAGAAGTGGGTGTGGTTAAAATTTAAAAGTGGGTATAAGGTAATAAATTAACATTAATTAATGTTATATTAAATACATATAAAGGCAATACAGAGAGTCAGAACCAAGAATAAAGAGTCTTTGAAAAATAAGGATGCTGGGATTGTAAAAGGTAAATGATAAGTTTGTAGTTAAAGTAGTTCACTGGTTAAGTTAGGCCTAGACTAGAGGTGATCCAGCTTAGTTCTTTTTCTTCTGTACATTATGGTGATTAATTTTACATTCCCAAATAATGTACTGAGCGTCAAAAACAAATTTGGAGGGAACCACCAGTACATGGTTAGTAAAAACATGCCTGTGTATCTTAGTTTAAGTCACAGCCATTTTGTCAGCAATTATTGTAGTTGAAGTTCGGACAATATTAGATTTTAGAAACTCTGCTGATAATTATTACTACTTATCCTAACTTAAGAGTTTCTACTTGCAAATATGTTATGAGAACTTTGAAAATAAAACAAATTTTTAAATTCATAAGATGACCTTTGTTTCACACTTTCAAAAACTTAAAAGCCAAGGAAAATGAATTGTAAATTAAAGTTAACCATGCATATTTATTTGCTCTTCATATACCTTTTTTCCCAAGGAGCTTATGATATTCATCCCACCTTGGGGGAAATGGCCCTTTTCTCTTGCATAATATTTCTTTTTCATCCTAAGGACTTCTTTCCATTTTGATTTTTTTTTTTTTTCAGATACTGGGGGCTGGGAATTGAACCCCGGACCTTGTATGTGGGAAGCTGATGCTCAACCACAGAGGCACCTCGGCTTCCCCGAGTTGGTTTTATTGTTCGTTTGGCTTCTTGTTTTTGTTTTTTCAGGAGGCACTGGGAACTGAACAGGACCTCCTGTGTGGGAGGTGGGAGCTCAACTGCTTGAGCCACATCCACTCCCCTCCATTATGATTTGAGGGTAATGAGGACCTGAAAACGTTGAGTGGAAAGAGAACGAATTTTAAGAGGAAAATCTGCATCTAAAATTCATCTTATTCTAATGCTTAGAGAAATATTTGCAAATGATGTAACATTTCAGATCACTTAAAAAGGAGTAGAATGAAGGAGAGTGGAATCAATAAGGCCTATGGTAAGGAGAAGAGTAGGGAATGAATATTATATTGAAGAAAAAAAACCTATCAGTAGAAAAATAGAAGCCATAAGAGAGAAACAGTAATTTAAATGGTGTTAGTGATTCAGCTAATGTGGTGACTTGAAGAGCGTGTGCTCTAGAGAGTATGACATGGCATATCTCAATTGATCTCAGTTTCCATGTACTTCTCATTTCTCTGCACCAAATGTGAGGGGAAAAAACATAAATGATTTACATTTCTCTTTACTTTCCTAAGTAATTTTTTTGGGTTAAAATTACCTAAAATAAAATGGCATGCTATTTCAAAATAGCAGTACTTAGGACTCAGACATTTGATGCAGGTTTTGTGTGTATGTATGTGTGTATGTATTTATTTATTTATCTCACCTATCTCTGTTTAATCACTTCTCAATTTGGTCTAGGTCTTGGGCTTACCTCAAAAATAGCTCATTACGGAGGTAGATCTTCAGAGGGTGTTAATAACTGTGGTGGGGAAAACGTGTTTTGGGATCTCTCTGTAAAGCCTATTTTATGCTCCTGTCTCTGGTTCTGTTCTGTCGCTCTATTTCCTTTTTCAGCATTAGATAAGCCTGTGTGAAATTATGAGTCTATAAGGACCTTCAGTGAGTGATTCCTATAGTTGACAGGATTTCTGTGTATATTACACCTTGCTGGGCAGCTGGCTCAGCACAAATTTGAGAAACATTTAGGACGTTTAAGATAAGTAGGTTGGCTTCTGTTTCAAATAAGCTAGATAAACAAATTCCTGCCCAAGGGGGAGCTAATTTTTCTATCTTTATAACATACCAAAAGCAAGTTTTGAGAGTTTGAAGTGTTTCAAAACTGTCTTCTAATAGTTTCCATTGTTTTGCTTATTTCCTCATTACAAAATACCCATAATTAATTGGTCTGTTTTCAACAGTAGTAGACATCTTTGTTTAATTCTTCCTAGGATAATTAAATATTTTAATACATATAAACTATTAGAATAGTACCTGGCACATAGTGAGCCTTCCCTAAATATATGCTAACAGTTTTTATTATTGAATTGAATATCCTGAATAATTTTCTTTTCTTTAATCCTGTTGAACGATATTGTGGTAGATTGTATTATTGTTTAAAATATTCACTACCATTCTCTGTGAGAAGAGTATATATCCTTGCCCCATTAGTCAAGTGACTTGCTTTGGCCAATGAAATGTTAGTGGAACTGATATGCCACATCAAGCTGAGGCTTTAAGAGTTATCTCATGTTTTTGCTGTTTTTTCTGCTGTGGGATGGGCATATCCCAGGTTGGGGCTGCTCTTTCAGCCTGGGTCCTGGAATGAATACAAATGGGGCAAAGCGCAAGCTGATCATTGTTGGTTATATAAAGTGAGTGAAAAATAAACCTTTGTTGTTAGCCACAAAGATGTTTGGATTGTTGGTTATCTCAGCTTAACAATTTAGCTCTTTTTTATACACACATGCACATTTGCAAATGAACAGGTTTTAGCACATGGAGTGATATCAGTAGAGAGGTCACAAACTTCTAGAGAAAAAGGAACAGATTTTTGTTCATTTTGGTATACTTTGTGGCACCTAGTGTATGGCTTGCGCATAGCAGATAGATTAATATATAAATGAGTAAATATATATTTAGGGATGAGTGGTTGTGAGGGAAAGCAGAAAGCTGTAGATAGTATTTCTATTAATAGCCTCATCATTAAAAGCCAAGTAGGCACCAACCTATATAATATATGAATATAAAATAGCTATACGAGTCATCTTTTTTCCCACTTATTTGTAATGTTCTGAGTTTAGGATATTCAACTAGAATGCTTTTAACTTCTGGATTGAAATTTTTAGGTAAGTAGTTGTTTTGTAGCTATACTCCACAAGTGTCCAAACTCCCCTTTTATATACAAATAAAAAAAAGGTGGAGATGAATTTATTTGGGAAAGGGTAGTCATGAAACATGAGAGATTTGTTGAAATAAGAGCAAGTAACTGTGATTATTAGGCTTGCCCTCTGAAAGCCTCTCTACCTGAAGTTTTTACAAGTTAGTAATACATGGCTTTAATGGAGAAAGATGGAGCAGCTTGGTACCTTATGTTAGAAGACGTCTCTGTTTTTGAGTGGTTTTCAAATAGGAAAGCTTCTGAAATATACCATATCTGTTGCTAAAAGTTGAGAGTCATTTTTATGGCTGTTCATTTTGAGCACACATTAATAATAGCTAATGTTTGTTTCTCACTTATTGTATATCAGCCCCTGTGCCAAGGAGTTTACCTAACTTATCTCATGTATTTCTGGCAGTAATCTTATGAACTCAGGTGTTCTTATTATCCCTTATTATCCTCATTTTTCGATGAGGAAATTGAAGTTCAGAAGTTAAATTTCTTAAGTTTCCATTGCTAGTTTCACTGTCTGTCTGAAGGAATATGTTGACTTTTGCAGTGAGATTTATTATGTCTGATAATAAATCATAATAAAACCTCAGTGTCTTCTTTCTTTCTTCTTGTTCACTAAAAAGGAGGTGTGTTCTTTATTTCAGAGACTAACTGATGCTTTATATTTCCTTTCACTCCACTGTTCCTTTTGTACAGTGAGGATCTCCAAATGAGGAATTGGTTTTGTGGGTTTTTTGCAGCTAAGGATTTTTTTTTTTAAACTATATATTGTGATTATTTTGATGAGAGGTTTTCTTTAGGTGACTTGATTATTATACTTTCTTAACCTTTTGAACAAAAGGGTATGTATTCAATAGTGTGTACTGAACATATTTTTCTTATGCCAGTGATCATTAGAAAAATCAGTATATTCTGCTACCTTTAAAAACTATCAGTGACTGCAATGATTTCTGAGTTCTTGAGCCTGCCTTTAAGTAGTGTTTTTTTGTATCCTTTTTTCACTAGTCTGCTTCCCTTTAACAGTTCACCACCACTTTTCATTTATATGTACTTGAATATCAAGCAACTAAAGAAATTTTGTGTAAAATTAAGTAGTCCTAATAAAGCTCTGATCATGGCCAAAGATTACTTTGTTATTAAAGCCTTGAGCTCTTTTATGATTGACAGATAATTACATTTGATATCTGAGCTTTTATTATAACTTTTCTTTTTTAATTTGCAGGGTCCGAAGACCCTGATGGAACCTGATTATGATTGTACCTGAACCACTCAGTGGCCACATTCTTTATAATCCCTTTATATAAATGTTTGAATATTTTAGCAAACTATTCTAAGTCTTTTGTCCTTTAAGTGATGACTTGAGAGCAATTCAGAATTCCTCTTCCAAGTCCTATACTGTTTTCTGTTATTTAGAACTTAGATAAAACACTTAGATTCTTTGGAACTAGTTAGTTGCTCTGAGAACTACTTAGTTGTTTGATTGTGACCTTTTCTTCTTGCTGGACTCACTAGATTTAAAATTTCCTTTATGAGATTATTCTCTGGTTTAGTGGTTTTTATAAACCCTCCCTGTGCATCAAAATCACCTGTTGTAGTCATTAAAAAATTCAGATGCCTTGGCCTCAAGCTGTATTTGTTCAGTAAGTTTAGGTAGAGATTTAGTTTTATGGTGATTCTGATAGAAAACCAAGGTGGAAAACTACTGACTTTTTGAATTAATAGTTTCCATGCTATATCTTGAAAATACATTTTTCTTTGGTGGGGGAGATTTCCAGAAAACAGCTAACAAAAAAATGCTTCCGTTTTTGCATATTTTCCTAATCTAAATTAAATTTTAGTTAATTTATATGCTTTTCACCTATGCATTGTATAGAGGTGTTTTTTTTTTTTGTTGTTTTGTTTTGTTTTGTTTTCCTGAGAAACTTTTCTTAGAGGCAAAGCAGGCATTTTGGTAATTTTGGAGAAAGCAGGCCATGCTACTCCCTCTCTAGAGACTCTTGTTCTTCCTTTTGGAAGGGCTCAGGTTTAATATAGTGCAGCTGTTGAACTCTGCCCTTCAAAGTTTTAAGAAGTAAGTGTTTTATCCTTTAAAATGGAAATGCCTTTTTTAGGGAGGTGGTCTTTGGCTGGATATAGTTCTCTAAGAAAGTTTCATGCTTCTCTAGAGTTCTTTTGTTTCAGTGATTTCTTAGAATTGTTTCAAATGTTGAGAGCACCGTCTCAGAGTAAAGATCCGGCTGCTTTTGTAATATGTTTTGCTATATCCTTAACAAAGCTAGATGAAGAGTTTATTTCTTTGTGTTTTCTAGGACTCAGAAATATGTTCTTTCCTTTATTCAGCCACTCCACACATAAGTAAATGGTGCTTGAATAGGGCTTACTAGACAAAAGATGCTGTTCTAGATGACTGTTCAGCAAAGCCATATGCTTCTCCTAAAAATGTCAGTCTGTCTTGATGAGCTTTAAAGTGAATGCAGATGTTTGGACTCTTTTGAGGACTACCACTCTTTGTGTGGAAAGAACACTTCTTTTTCAAGAGATTTCTTCAATAAACTTACAGAAATTTGCATGAAATTAATATTTATGCCTTTTGTTTTTTAAGCCTAAGGAAGTAAGACTTAATTAGACATTAATTTGAATTTAAGAAATTAATTTTAACATTCTTAGTGCAAATGAGAAATAAAATAGGCCTCATAATATGGTTCTTGTTAAGATTTTGCAATTAAATGCTTGCTGTAGTATGGCCTTTTACAGAATTGGAAAAGTGATTTATAATATTTACTTTTGTGCAGTGAAAGGTGATATTTTGGCAGGAAGGGATACCTTTTTAGGTATTCAATGCCTTCTACCTTGGTAGGTTAACTTTAAGTTATAGTTCATAGATTCATATAATGTTTGAGTTGGAAGAAAACTCTTAAAATTATCCAGTCCAACCCTTTATTTAATTCAGGAATCTCTAGAACTTCCCCTCTCTTTATAATATAGCTGTTGAGGAAGATATCATGAATTTCTGGTAGCCCTAGAAAATATTCTATAATTTTAGACTTATTGATAAATGATGTTTCTGTTTAATGCTATATACAACAAATCAAACTCCTGATTTGAAGGGTGTATGTCAGCCCCTCAGATAATTTATCACTCATTCTCTCTCCAAATCTGTGCTCCAGGCTTAGCATCTCCAGTTTGTTTACTTCTTATTAATGACCAGATGCCTGATGCTTTATAAGTTCCTGGTATTCCTTAGGATATATTCCATTTTGTCAATATCTTTCTTTGAACTATATACTATACATTTAATTAAGTGTGATTAACAGTGTTGATGGCTTGGTGAGCTGGATAAAACTAAAGGAACAGTTGACTTTAAGTTGGGTATTTTAAAAATTTTATTTTAAAAATTATGCAGAACAACTCACTTTTTCCTTTTGGTGTACAGTTCTTAGAATTTTAACACATGTATAGATTCATGTAACCACTACCATAATCAGGGTATAGAACAGTTCCATCACCCCAAGAGACTCCTCATATTATCCCTCCCTTAACCCTCTTATCCATGGCAACAGTTATCTAGTCTTCATCATTATAATTTTGTCATTTTGAGACAGTGATATAAATGGAATCATTATCATTTTGATATTAGCTTCTTTCACTTAGCATAAACCTTTTGAAATTCATCCAAGTTGTTGCTTATATCAATAGTTTGTTCCTCTTTTGTTGCTGTTTAGTAATCCATTTTATGGATGCACTTCAGTTTGCTTATCCTTTCACCTATTGAAGGACATTTGGATTATTTCTAGTTTTTGTCCTTTATAAATAGAACTACTGTAAATCTCTGTGAACAAGATTTTGTGAGAACGTAATTTCATTTCTCTAGATTAGTTATTTGGGATGGGAAATCCCTGGGTCATATGAAAAGTATATGTTTCATTTCATAAGAAACTGCCAAACCATTTCCAGAGTTGATTGCATCATTTTGATTTCCCACAAGCATTGCATGAAAGTTTTAGTTGGTCTGCATCATGTTTTTTATTTTAGTTATTCTAATAGTTGTAATGCTGTCTCATTGTCCGTTTTTTTCCCCCAACAGTTCTATTGAGATATAATTCATAAACCATAAAATTCACTCATTTAAAGTATACAATTCAGTTGGTTTTAGTATAATCATTGAGTTGTGCAACCATCACCACAATCAATTTTAGAATATTTTTATCATCCCAAAATGAAACCCCATACTCATTAGCATCACTCCCCATTTCACTCTCCCCTCCCCCTCAGCCCTAGGCAACCACTAATCTATTTTCTTTCTCTGTGGATTTGCCTGTTTTAGAAACTTCCTACCAATGGAGTCATACAATATATGGCCTTTTTGTGTCTGGCTTCTTGAACTGGCATGTTTTCGAGGTTCATTCATGCTGTAACATGTATCAATACTTTCTTTTTTTTTTTTTTTTTTTTTTGACGTACAGGGACCAGGGATTGAACCCTGGACCTCATATGTGGGAGGCTAGCACCCAACCACTGAGCCACATCAGCTCCTTTGAGTTGGCTCCCTTGTCTGTTTGCTTGTTGCCTGCCTGTTGCCTGCTTGTTTTTTGTTTGTTTGTTTTGCTCATTGTCTGTTTGTTTTCTTTAGGAGGCACCAGGAACCAAATGCGAGACCTATCATGTGAGAGGCGGGTGCTCAACTGTTTGATCTACATCCGCTCCCCCCTTTATTTCTTTTTATTGCTGAATAGTGTTCCATTGTATACCACATTTTGTTTAATCCAGTCATCAGTTGATAGACATTTGGGTTGCTTTCACTTTTTGACTATTATGAATCATGCTGTTATAAACAACTCAATTGAGTAAATATGCAAAAGGCTTGAATAGACCTTTCTCCAAAAAAGATATATAAATGGCCAAAAAGCACATGAAAAGATGCTCAACATCATTAGCCGTTAGGGAATGTGAGTCATAACCACAATGAGATACCATTTCGTATCCATTAGAATGACTCATATTAAGAAAACGGTGAATTGGATGTGGCTCAGACGACTGGGTTCCTGCCTACCACGTGGGAGGTCGCTGGTTCAGATCCTGGTGCCTACTAAAGAAGACAGTGAGCTGGTGTAATGGGTAGGCGTGGCAAGCTGACACAACAAGAGACACAAGAAGGAAAAAGACATAATGAGAGACAACAAAAGCAGGGAGCAGAGGTTCCCCGTGCCTCCTAAAGAAGACAGCAAGTTGACACGACCAGCAGGCATGGTGAGATGGTGCGACAAGATGGCACAACAAGAGACATGGGAGGAGAAACAGAATGAGAGATACAACAAAGTAGGGAGCGGAGGTGGCTCAAGTGATTAGGCACTTCCCTCCCACATCACAGGTCCCAGGTTTGGCTCCTGGTGCCTCCTAAGGAAACAGGGAAAACGAACAGACACAGCAAATGAAAAGCAATGAGGGGGTGGGGAGAAATAAATAAAATAAATCTTAAAAAACAAAAACAAAGATTACAAGTGTTAGAGGATGTGGAGAAATAGGAACACTCATTTATTGTTGGTGGGAATGTAAAAAGCTGCAGTCGTGAAAGTTTGACATTTCCCTAGAAAGTTAAGTATAGAATTATCATCTGACCTGGCAACCCCACTTCCAGGTATGTATGCGAAATATTTGCAAGCAGGGAATCGAACAGATACTTGCACACTGATGTTCACAGTGCCATTATTCATAACTGCCAAAGATGAAGCAAACCAGTTGTCTTTCAACTGATGCATGGATAAACAAGATCTGGTATAAATGCACAATGGAATATTATTCAGCCATGGAAAGGAATGAAATCCTGGTACATGGAACACATGGGTGAACCTTGAAGACATCATGTTAAGTGAAATAAACCAGACACAAAAGAACAAATATTGTATGATCTCACTGATATGAAATAATTAGAATATACAAACTCATAGAGTAAGAATCTAGAATATAGGTTACTAGGGTACAGGGTGGGAATAGGGAATGGGGAATTAATGCTTAAATTATATGTTTCAATTTGGGTTGATCTGTAAAGTTTTGGTAATGGATAATGGTGATGGTAGCACAACATTGTGAATGTTATTAATAGCACTGAAATATATATTTGAATATGGTTAAAAGGGGAAGTTTCGGGTTGTATATATGTTACTAGAATAAAATTAAAAAAAAAATATCTGTGGAGCTGCCCAACACAGTGAACCCTAAGTTAAACCATGAACTATAGTTAATGGTACAAGTATAAAAATGTGCTTTCATCAGTTGTAACAAATGTATCACACCAATGCAAGGTGTTAATAATAGAGTGGTATATGGGAACCGTGTATTTGATTCATGGATTTCCTGTGAACCCACAACTTCTGTAGTAAAAAAAAATCAAAGAACAGGAATATTTTATATAGTGATACCTTTAGATAATGAATAAAGTTCATATATATATTGTATAGATTGACCTCCTCACCTTTTTTTCCTAATGAACTTTTGGACTTTGTTTGCTGAAGTTTGTTCATCAACAAATATTTGTGTTTCTTTTCTAGTCTCAAAAGGCTGTATTTCTACAGACTCCTAGGATGTATACACTAGACCATTCCTTTAGGGATGAATGTGTAATTTAGCAGTGTACAATCAAAGGCTAGATGATCATGTCTCTGGGTCTTGAGGAGGGGCTTTGCCTTAGTTTGGCTTTTGTTATCAGTAGAGGCTGAGAGAAGGACATGGATGAAGATGGTTTATTTGAGAGTTGATGTTTGAACTTGGAGAGAGGAGCCAGGAAGTGAGACAGGGAAGGAAGAAATAACTGTGATATTGCCATGACTGTTGTGAGCAATAGAGGCTTAGTTCCATACAACCTTCTGAAAAGTATACAGAATGTCTCTCAGTATTGTCACCTTGAAAGATGGAACGCTTGAGCATTTATCCACTGGTTCCCATTCCCCTTCTGTTCAGTGTGTTAAACTTCTCTGTACTTTGAGCTGTACTTGTGCTTCTGAAGACCCTGAAGCATAATGGGTTCACTTGAGGTGGGATGCTGGAGGGCGACATGAGTCTGAGCTAACACTGCTGTGGCTGAAGTGGCAAGTGGGCCAAAGGAATATGACATGAGCTCCAAAGCTGTTGCAGGCTTCCTTACAACTCCAGTCTCTGTAACATTATTTGGGGGTGGGGGGTGGGAGGTGTGCTAATAATAATTGTTCTAATAGCTGTCATGTATTGAGCACTTAGGCATTGAGGTAATTGTTTTATGTATGTTATTTCATCTCATTAACATGAATGGTCTCATTTTAAATGATCTGTTGAAAATTATATTATAGTTTGATCTATTCCTGAGGATGTAAAATAATTCACATTTATTGGAATTCTTTTATTCACCTGTTCTGATGGATATGGCAAAGGATTTGGAAATTGAGGTCTTGCAGCTTATTGAACTGTAAGTAATAACAGAAGCTCTTGAGGGAAGAGATGTTTTCATTGTTACAGTTCCATGTCAAGGACTTATGGATATGTAGTAATATAATGAAACAGAGTCACAAATAACATTAGTGCTATTTTCAGATACAAAGGAGAAAATCATACATGTGTGCCCAAGTTTTACAACTCCTGAGAGGTTGGCTAAGAAGTAATACTTTCAGTTTTAATGCTATTTTCTTTTTTTTTTTTTGCTCAAGTTGGACATGTGATTCTTGAGCTTTTTTTTTTTTTTTTCCTCTCTTAAATGCATCAGAGTCACAATTGAGAGTGTATTTCTAAAGGACAAATTATTTTCTAACTAAAAAAACAAAACCACCAGTAATTATTGAAAAGCAGTTTACCTAAGGAGTGAGTGTCGAGGAGAGAAGAGGTCTAAGGATTGAAACCTTGGGTATTTTAGTTTTTTAGAAGTCAAAGATGATAATACGATAACGCACTAGTAAAGAAGACCAAGGATGAAAACTCAGAGAGTCATTTTAGAAAATCAATTTATATATATGTATGTATAAAACATGTGTGGGGGTATTTGAGTTACTTAACTACCATTTTGCTATGGATGAAATAATTTTTTTCATACCTACAAATATTTTTCAAGACAGTTTCTACCAGTTTGATGGTAGATTAATTACAAGGACCCTTCCAACACTTGGCTGAAATGACTTGGAAAAACCCTTTCCTTATACATGATGTTACTTGGAATGACTATAATGCAAGTTGCTTTGATCATGCTACCGCTTAATGAATTCGAACTTTAATAATTCTAATACTGATGGCAATGAGGAGTCTTCTCATCATTTTTTTCCTCTTCATTTTAAAGTAGAATATATGGAGCCAATTTGCAGCCATAAAACAATCTCATCTATAATTTAGAATTTTGAGAAGGTAATATAGCATAGTAATTGATGTGCATGAATTCTAGAGTCAGACTCACTGAGGTCAAATCCTTACTCCAACACTTTTTTTTTTTTTTTTGGTGGTGGTACCGTGGCGGGGGATTGAACCCAGGACCTCATATGTGGGAAGCCGGCTCTCAATCACTGAGCCACATTGGCTCCCCAACTCCACTACTTATTTAGCTATGTAATCTTGGGCGGATCACTCAGCCTTAGTTTCCTCAATCCATCAAATGGGAATAATGGTAGTAGGTATTTTATAGGATTGTTATAAGGCTTAAATGAAAAGCATTAAGCTTAGGTGTGCATTAAACGCCTAGCATAGTGGTGGTGTTTTGTAAGGGTTTAGTAAATACAGCTGTCATTATCATTAATATTAATAATATTATAAGATGAAAGTAATGCATGATACCAACTTG
>PVKH010028722.1:0-12785 GCA_004027955.1 Chaetophractus vellerosus
CTCCAGATGACAGGATTTACATATACACACCACAGAGTGTCCTGGCTCACTGGTTCATCCCCCACTGGGAAGCATCCCTGCACCCAAGAGTCAACCCCCTGTCTATTTCTGGCTGAATTGGACCTCCAATCATAGCGAGCCCATCTTCCTCTGCCCCACTGCACAGGTTCTCCACCTACTGACACAATACACTATGATAGGATGAACACTCCCAAACAACCCTGATTCCCCTCAGATATGAACCTGTGAGGCACCCCTACACTCACCCCCAAGCTGCAACACCTCCCCTCCACACTGTGGCAAGAGCACTCCCACATCTTCAGTCACAATCCCTCACCCACAAGATCCAAGCAGTCATCTGGTCCCCCTTCCACCCCCCCAAAGCATCCTGCACTCTCCAACCTGCCCCTCCCATTCCTTCCAGCCAAAATCCCTGCACCAAAAAACCCAAAAATATCACCACCCACATGTCCCATTCCCTCAAAATGCAACCAAACTCCATCACCTCACCACAGATTACGTGCTTATGGATGATGTCCCACTACTTTCTCTTCTCTTTCTCTTTCTTGTAAAAGTCTTTCAGACCCTAGTTCTCAGGGACTGCTCAATTTCCTTAATTCATATCAGTGAGGACATGTACAACCCATCCTTCAATGCCTGCCTTGCTTCACTCAACATAACATCTTCAAGATTCATCCATGTTATCCTATGTGTTAGCACTTTGTTCCTTCTTACTGCTGAATAGTATTCCATTGTATGTATGTACCACAGTTTCTTTATCCATTCATCTGCTGTTGGGCACCTGGGGTGATTTCAACTTTTGGCAATTGTGAACAAGACTGCTATGAACACTGGTGTACATATATCTGTTCATGTCTTTGCTTTCAATTCTTCTGGGTATATACTCAGCAGTGGAATTGCTGGATTGTATGGAACATCTACATTTAGTTTTTTGAGGAACCACCATATTGTCCTCCACAGTGGCTGTACCAATCCACAATCCCACCAGCAGTGGATGAGGGTACCCATTCCTCCACAACCTCTCCAGCATTCATAGTCTACAGATTTTTTAATAGCCGCCATTCTAAAGGGTGTAAGATGGTATCTCACTGGAGTTTTGATTTGCATTTCTCTTATTGTTAGAGATGCCGAGCATTTTTTCATGTGCCTTTTAGCCATTTGTATTTCTTCCTTGGAGAAGTGTCTTTTCAGGGCACTTGCCCATTTTTAAAATGGGTTGTTAGTTTTTTTTTTTATTTTCAAGCTGTAGGTTTTCTTCATATATGCAAGATATGTGGCTCCTATCAGATATGTGGTTGCCAAATATTTTCTGCCATTGGGTAAGCTGCCTTTTTATTTTCTTGATAACATACTTTGAGGTGCAAAAGGTTTTAATTTTGAGGAGATTCCATTTATCTATTTTTTCTTTTGTTGCTCGTGCTTTGGTTGAGAAGTCCATGAAAACATTTCCTATTACAAGATCCTGTAGATACTTCCCTACATTATCCTCCAGGGTTTTTATGGTCTTGGCTCTTATGTTTAGATCTTTGATCCACCTTGAGTTAATTTTCATATAGGGTGTGAGATGGTATTCCTCTCTCTGTCTCTTGCATATGCATATCCAGTTCTCCATGCACCACTTGTTGAAGAGGCCATTGTCTCCCCACTGAGTGGGCTTGGTAGCCTTGTTAAATATCAGGTGAATGTATATGCAAGGATCTATATCAGGACTCTAAATTCCATTCCACTGGTCAATGTGTCTATCCTTGTGCCAATACCATGCAGTTTTCACCACTGTAGCTTTGTAGTTTGTTTTGAAGTCAGGTAGGGTGATACCTCCAACTTCAAATTTCTTTTTCGATATGTCTTTGGCAATTCGGGGCTTCTAACCTTTCCAGATAAATTTTCTAGTTAGTTTTTCCAATTCCTTAAAAAATGCCATGTTATTTATTATTGGGATTGCATTAAATCTGTAGATTAGCTTTGGGAGGATAGATATCTTGATGATATTTAGTCTTCCTATCCATGAACAGGGAATATTCTTCTTTTTATTTAAGTCTTCTTTGATTTCCCTCAACACTGTTCTGTAGTTTTCCACATATAACTCCTTTACATCTTTAGTTAAAATTATTGCTAGGCATTTGATTCTTTTTGTTACTATTGTAAATGGGACTTTTTCTTGATTTTCTCCTCAGATTGTTCGTTGTTATTGTACAGAAATGCTACTGATTTTTCAGCATTGATCTTATAGCCTGCAACATCATGGAACTCCTTTATAAGATTTAGCAGCTTACTTGTAGATTTCTCCAGACTTACTAATTATAGGATCATGTCATCTGCAAATAGTGTAATTTTTACTTCTTCCTTTCAAATTTGGATGCCTTTTATATCTTTTTCTTGCATCAGTTCTTGAGCAAGTACCTCTAGGACAATGTTAAATAAGAGTGGTGATAGTGGGCATCCTTGTCTTGTTCCTGATCTCAGTGGGAAGGCCCTTAGGATTTCCCCATTGAAGATGATGGTAGCTTTCGGTTTTTCATAAATCACTTTTATAATCTTCAGGAAGTTTCCTTCTATTCCTATCTTTTAGTGTTTTTTTTTAGGAAGGGGTGTTGTATTATGTCGAATGCTTTTTCTGCATCTATGGAGATGACCATGGGATTTTTTCTTTCAATTTCTTTATGTGGTGTATTACATTAATTCATTTTCTTATGTTAAACCATCCTTGCATACCTGGGACAAAACCTACTTGGTCATAGTATATAATGCTTTTGATATGTTGTTGGATGTGATTAGCATGTATTTTGTTGAGGATTTTAGCGTCTACGCTCATTAGAGATTGGCCCCTAATTTTCCTTTTTTGTGGTGTCTTTGTTTGGCTTTGGTATTAGGGTAAAGTTTGCATCATAGAATGAGATAGAGAATGTACCTTCTATTTCCATTTTTTGGAAGAGTTTAAGCAGGATTGGTGTTAGTTCTTTTTGGAATGTTTGGTAGAATTCAGCTGTGAAGCCATCCAGTCCTGTGCTCTTCTTAGTTGGGAGGTTTTTGATTACCGAATCTTCCTCTTTACTTGTAATTGGACTGTTGAGTTCATCTATTTGTTCTTTCATCAGTGTAGGCTGCTTGTGAGTTTCTAGGAATTTGTCCATTTCTTCTAAATTATCATTCTTATTAGCATATAATTTTTCAAAGTATCCTCTTATGATGTTCTTTATTTCAGTGGGGTCAGTAGTGATATCCTTTTCTTCATTCCTTATTTTGTGTATCTGCATTTGCTCTCTCTTTTTCATGTTAGTCTGGCTAAGGCTTTGTCAATTTTATTGATCTTCTCAAAGAACCAGCTTCTGTTTTTTTTTTTAAATTTTCTCTTATGTTTTCTTATTTTCTATTTCATTTAGCTCTGCTTTGATCTTTGTTATTTATTTTTTTCTGCTTCCTTTAGGATAAGTTTGTTGTTGTTTTTCCAATCCTTTCAGTTGTACAGCTAATACTTCAATTTTAGCTCTTTCTTCTTTTTTAATATATGCATTTAGAGCTCTAAACTTCCCTCATAGTACTGCTTTGGCCACATCCCATAAGTTTTGATATGTTGTGTTGTCATTTTCATTCGATTTGGGGTAGTTACTGATATCCTTTGAGATTTCTTTTTTGACCCACTGTTTGTCCAAGAGTGTGTTGTTTAATTTCCATATCTTCATACCTAATCTTGTTCTCTGGCCCTTAGTGATTTCCAACTTCATTCCATTGTAGTCAGAGAAGTTGCTTTGTATAATCTCAATCATTCTGAGCTCATTAAGTGTTGTTCTATGGCCTAGCAGGTGATCTATCTTGGAGTATGATCCATGTGCGCTCGAGAAGAATGTATATCCCGCTTTATTAGGATGCAGCATTCTGTATATATCTATTAGGTCTAAATCTTCTAATATATTATTCAGGTTCTATGTTTCTTTACTGATTCTCTTTCTAGATGTTCTGTCTAATGGTGATAATGGTGTATTAAAGTACCCCACTATAATTATGGAGGCATTTATTTCTCCAATTAGTTTTTCTAGTGTTTGCCTCACAGATTTGGAGGCACCCTGATTAGGTGCATAAATGATTATGATTGTTCTCTCTTCTTGAGAGATTACCCCTTTTACTAATATATTGTGACCATCTTTGTCTGTTATGATTGTTTTGCATTTAAAGTCTAATTTGTCTGATATTAGAATAGCTACTCCTGCCCTTTTATGCTTATTATTTGCTTATAAAATTGTTTACAAGCCATTTACTTTTAGCTTCCTTGTATCCCTGGGCCTAAGGTGGGTGTCTTGTAAACAACATATAAATGGGTCATATTTCTTTATCCATTCTGCCAATATGTGTCTCTTGACTGGAGAGTTTAATCTGTTAACATTCAGTCTTACTCTTTTTCTTTTTTCACATCACCCCCCCCCCTGCTTGCTCTTGCTGTGTGTCCATTCTTCTTTGTTTCTCTATGTTTGCTTCTTGTCTCCCCCCGTCTTTGCGGCGACGCACCGAGTCGGCCCTCCGCGGCGGCGGCTCGTTCCGTTCATGGGTGGCTTCATTCCGTTTTCACGGGCGGCTCCGCTACATGTTTTACGCAGCAGTCCTCCATGTTTTTGTGGGCTGCCGGCTTCCGCTTCACAGGCAGCAGCTCTGCTTTTCACGGGTGACTTTGCCATGCCTGTGGGAGCTCTGCCCTGCTCATGGTGGCTTTTTGCCTTGCCCACAGTGGCCTTTGCCCCACCCATGGCAGCTTGCCTTTCTCAAGGTTGTCTGCCCACTCAGAGAGGTCCCCGGGAACGGAACCCGCACCTCCCATGTGGTATCCCAGCATGCTCTTTATCCACTGAGCTATCTCACCAGGCCCTCAGTGTTACTCTCTCAATGAATTTCTTACATCTGCCATATTTTCTTTCAGTTTGTGTATGTCCAATGTAGTTTTTGTTGCTATTTGAGTCATTATTGTTGTTGCTACACTCTCCTCCAACTCTCTCTCTCCTGTTTTTCCTTTCATCCTTTAGAGCTTCTTTTAGTATTTCTTGAAGTGCAAGTTTCTTGTTGGCATATTCCTTTAATTTCTGTTTATCTGTGAATATTTTGAACTCTCTGGCATTTATGAATGCCAGCTTTGCTGGACACAGAATTCATGGTTGGAAATTATTTTCTTTTAGTGTCTTGTCTATGTCATACCACTGTCTTCTTGTCTCCATGGCTTCAGCTGAGAAGTCAGCACTTAATCTTATTGTGCTTCCTTTGTATGTGATGGTTCTCTTTTCTCTTGCTGCCTTGAGTATTTTCTCTTTGTCTTGAGCATTGGACATTTTGACAAGTATATGTCTTGGCATTGGCCTGTTGGGATTTATACTCTTTGGGTTGCACTGTGCTTCCTGGATATGTATATCCATCTCCCTCATTAGGGTTGGGAAGTTTTCAGCCATTATTTCCTTCAAAACTCCTTCTGTTCCTTTTCCCTTCTCTTCTCCTTCTGAGATGCCTTTAATGTGTATGTTTGTGCACTTTTTGTTGTCGGTTAAGTCCTTAAGTCCCTGCTGGATTTTTTCTATCTTTTAATCTATCTATTCTACTATCTGTTTGATTTCAGATGTGCTGTCATCCAAATCACTAATTCTTTCTACTGACTGTTCAAATCTGCTGTTATGTGAATCCACTGTCTTTTTTATTTCTTGGATTGTGCTATTCATTGGCAACATATCTGTTATCTTTTTATGCATGCTTACAATTTCTTCAGTATGTGCTCCCAGTGTCTTCTTAATATCCTTAATCTATTCCTTGATTTCCAGTAGTTGGTCCATGATTACTTGTTCTATGTTTTGTTTCTCTTCCTGGTTTTTGCTTTGTTCTTTGGGTGGTCCATGTCTTCCATTTTCTCAGTATGGCTTGTAATTTTTGTTGCCCTCTGGTCATCATTTTATCTCGATGGGTTTATTCAGTTGATTAGCTTTTCATTTTGCTTTAGAGATTTTTTTAGCTTGTAATTCTGTGTGTGTGTTAAGATTTCTCATTGATACTTTCTTCCCCTTCTTGTATTTCCTTGCTTTTTTGTAGGTTCCTTTGAAGGAAGAAATTAGGGCCAAAGCATTCAAAAGGGGTAAAAAAGGAAAAGGGATAATAATAGTATTGATAAGAGTTGGAAGAGGAGCCTTATTAGATTTAGCAAATTGAATATTTTACTCATGTAGGCAGTGTAGAGTGATAGGGGAAAAATTGGAGTGACTACTCCAGAGAGAGAAAAAATATATAGAGAATATTTTATATGACCAAAATGATGAGAGTGTGAACTAATAACAAATAAGCTGTAAGAAAAAAGCTAGTATAAAATGAAAGAAAAAAAGTGAACAGAATAGCCAAGATAGAAGTTAACAAGGATGAAATTGGGAGCAAATGAAAAAAGGTGGAATATATGAACTACAACAGAGAGCTGAAGGTAGAAAGATGAAGGATGGAGAGGAGATAGTGTTGGTAGACACAATCACTATACACAGAGGATGGAAATTCTTTAGCTTCTCTCTTTCCTCTAGAGTTTTATTTAGCTTGTAATTCTCTGTGTGTGTTAAGATTTCTTGTTGATAATTTCTTCCCCTTGTTGTATTTCCTTGCTTTTTTCTATGTTCCTTTGGAGGAAGAAGATTAGGGCCAGAGCACTTGAAAGGGGTGACAAAGGAGAAGGGATAATAATAGTATTGATAAAAGTTGGAAGAGGGTCCTTATTAGGTTTAGCAAATTGAATATTTAACTCATGTAGGCAGCATAGAGTGATAGGGGAGAAATTGGAGTGCCTATTCCAAATAGAGAAAAAAATATATAGAGAGCATTTTATATGATCAGAATGATGAGAGAGAGAACCAATAACGAATAGGCTGAAAGAAAAAAGCTAGTATAAAATGAAAGAAATAAAAGAGAACAGAATAGTCAAGATAGAAGTTAACAAGGGTGAAATTGGGAGCAAATGAATTAAGGTGGAAAATAAGAACCACAACAGAAAGCTGAACATAGAAAGAGGGAGAAAGAGAGGAGATAGTGTTGGTAGACACAATCACTATACACAGAGGATGGAAAGTCAAGGATAAAGAAGACCAGCAAAGAAGAAAAAAGCTATCAATACCTAATTAAAAGCAAACAAACAAACAAACAAAAAAGGGTAAACCACATTCCCTTTGGGGACTTATGGAGCCTCTCAGCCTGTATTCATTAATCAATTGCCTTGCAGCCTTCTCTCTGCAGGCTTTGAGGCAGAATTTAGCAATTAAAGCAGGTCTATATGTTTCTATTTATTTTTTGATGTAATTAGGGACCTTAAAGAACTCCTCTTCTAGACCACCCCCTCTTGTGAGGAGACCCCAAATAGGTTCGTGGAAACTTGTCTATTATTTCCCCCTGCATAACTTCCCTGAGTGATCTGTGTTAATCAGCCTGTATCCTTTAATTGGCTGGAACTTCCCTTTGCTGTCCCTTGTGTCTGTGCCACTGGTAAGCAGTTTCACCCCTCCCCTCACCCTAGCACCACTTCCATCCAGGTAATTTTTTCCCATTCCCACTGCCTAACTCCCCTGGGTGAGCTGTGTTTCTCAACCCAGAACTTTTTATTGTCTGAAACTTCCCTTTGCCAGCCCTTGCATCTGCACCCCTGGTAAGCAGTTTCTCCACTCCTCTCAACCCAGCACCACTTCCAGCTGGCTGATTTTTTCCTCATAAGCTGCTTGTGGTTTCTGGAAACCAAACCCACAGAAACCCTCTCCACCCCCATCAGACCTTCCCACTCTTGAGGCTTATTCCCCCCCTCAAAAGTCTACCGGTGAGGTTGCAAACTTCCCAGCCCCCCTTCTGGGGAATGGGACCCTGTCACCTGTGTTTCTGGCTGGGGCAAAAAGAACTCATGATTTTATGCTGCATGGTTCATGGTTCAGCTCACACTCCAGTTGCCTCCAGACCGATGGAATCAATATTCCCATGCCCCAGGCTCCCCTCAAAGACCATGCTCCCTGGCTCCTGCTCCCAATCAGCCATCTCCTACCTCAGAGCCAGTGAGTGCACAACTAAATGGACAATGCCATCTTGACTCCACCCTATTTATATTTATATAACTACTGGTATGATGAGGTTTTTAGCTAGCATGTTTTTATATGTGCTTTTTTGCCCAATCTATTGCTTACTTTTTATTCTCCTTAATTACCTATTTATAATTTTATAATCATTGCTTTATTATTCCATTTTCCTTCATACTAGCTTGCTTGCAATGCATTATTTTATTCTTCTTTTAGTGGCTTTCCTGGAAATTACAAGATACAAGATTTATAATAGGCTAATGTAAGTTAGTGATTTTACCAATTTGTAATATTTATGTATTTTGAATGCTGTTAAAAAGGCAAAGTGTGGAGGGTGTCTATAGAATGCTAGTTTTCATGTATGGAAGGTGATGAAATGAAATAAAATATCTGTTTATTTGGGGCAAAAGAAACACAGCAAGAAAAATTTGAAACAAAAGGGAATGGTTTCCTACCAGGGCTAAGTGATAATCAAACAAGAGATGAATGGGAACCTGTTAGTAAGGGTGGTGAGTGGTGGTGCTTCACCAGGTTTACCTTTTTGTGTATCTGTGACTCTTAGAACCACAGTAATGTTTTATATGCTCCCCAAATAAATAATTAACTAAAATCAACCAGAAAGGGGTGTCAACCCAGTGTAACACAAACTTTAATAAAAGGGGAACTGTATAAAATAAATAGAATAACTACATTGAGAGGGTGAGGAAGAAAAATCTAACTTAGGCAACTTTATCAAGCTACTTTGACAGGATACAGTAGTGCTAAAGACAAAATAAGTCTATACAAATACTAATACATGTTAATAAATACATCTCCATTGCTACTTCTAGAACCCAAATCTTGGTTTTTAAATACTATTCTCCAATAAAAAGAACCAGGGCTCCTTGGAAAAGTGATGTGTTCCAGATATGAAACAAGGAGAATACAATGAGCCTTGAAAAACTAGTGCTAGAAAGTAAGGAAGTGAGTGAGAAAGTATGACAGCATGTTATAAGGACACAGGAGCCAAAACTAAGAAAATCCCAATGACCAAAATCAAAAGATTTGAGAAAGGAAACAAAGTATTGTAGCATATTGCATTATAACCTATAAAATAAAAGAATATCCAGAAGCACACACTGATATAAGAATTGAAGAAAGAATGAATCAAAAGGAAGGAAGGAAGGGAGTGCAGGAAGGAAGGAGGGAGGGAGGAAAAAGTTTTCCATACAGAAGAATTCCAATTAATAAATGTAAGCTGATTAGGGAAATACAAAATCACCATTTGGCAAACATCCCAATAAAATTGATGCAGACAAGGTTCACCTATGGATTCTAAAATCAGTGGGTGGATGTTTGATGAGAAAGGATATTGCTGTAATTTCAAAATACCTCCCCTATGTTATTTATTAATTGCAAAGGGAACCAGAGTAAGTTCACAAGGGAGACACCTCCTTAATCCAGCATTGAAGGTTAAGATATGGGTCTCATTTGCCTTCAGTGATGATGAATGGGAAGGGCACAGACCTTCTCTGGTATTCTGCTAAGATGCTAACCTCAATAAAATAATGAGAAAATGTAGATAAATCCAAATTAAGAAATGTGCTACAAAACACTGATCAGAACCTTCCAAAAGTGTCAAGGACATGAAGGACATGTAAAGACTGGGGCACTATCACAGATTAGAAAAGATTAAAAGATATAATAACTAACTGGATTTTCAAAACCTGGAAAGGACAAAAGGACAGTAGTGGAAAAACTGATGAAATTCTAATTAGGCCTAATTAGAATTAGGACATAAATTCTAATTATTAAATAATTAAAAATAGTTCATTTAATAATATTGTACTTGTATTAGACATCCAAAAGGGTGCTGATGCAAAATACCCCCAGAAAACTGTTGGCTTTTATGAAGATTATTTATTTGGGGTAGAAGCTTACAGTTACCAGGCCATAAAGCAACAGACCAAAGTCTGTTGCCATGTGTAGGAGCAAGATGGCTGCTAACATCTACAAGGGTTCAGGCTTCCTCTTCCCCTTAAGGCTCAGTGGTCCCAGCTTCTTCCAATATCAGCTGTAGGTTGTGATAAGTCTCATCTCTCTGCCAGGGCTCATTTCTCTCTGAGCTCAGCTGCTCTGCTCTCTCCACAATGCCACCTGTACACTATCAGGTGAATGGCTCCTTTCTCTTCCCAGGGCCTCTGCCATATCTAATGGAGCCTTCTCTTTTTCCTCACATATCTGCTTCTCTGAACCACTGTCTCCTCTGCCCTGTCATTTTATCTGTGAATCCCCACCCAACAGCGGGGCAGGGACTCATTACCTTACTGACATGGCCCAATCAAAGCACTATTCATAATTAAATCAAGTAAAAGTGAAACATGTGAATTCAATACAACCTATGGGTATCACTAGCCCAGAGGAACAGACCAGTGTACAAACATAATCAGTATTTCTTTTTGGAATTCATCAATAATCAAACTGCCACACTCCACCCTCTGAATTCCAAAGACATTACAATATTAAAAAAAAAACCATAAATAAGTAGCAAAGCTTATCCATATCACAATCAATTCAAATAAATAGAGTTTGTCTTGGGGCAGTGTCCTGTCTGGCTGTAGACTTCTGAAACTTACAAAACCATTTATTCCCCTCCAATACACAAATGGATAGACAAAGGATAAGTGTTTGAATTACCATAAGGAGAAATTTGAGGGAACATGAATCATGGGTCTAGAATAGTTATGAAAACCTGCAGTGTATACTTCACTAGATGTCAAAGTCTGAGAATCATTCTTAAGATGGTGGTTTCTTCTTGCTGGGGCTTCATGAGGACCCACCCTTTCCACAGGCTTGCCCAATGGCCATTTTCTTGATTCCATCCTCATCAAGCATCTGGATGGTCACTAAGCTTCAGAAGTCACACTCCAAGCAGCTTGTGGTGATGGCCATACCTTCCCTGACCTCTGGGGTAAAGTCTTAGACCCCCTAGAACAGTGAAGTGAAGAAAACATTCTCCCTAACCTTTACAATACAAGCCTAACCCTCTCAGAGCAATAAGTTGGTGACTTGGTCTTCCCTGATCCATAGGTGAGAGGCCCACTCCTCTCAGACCTTTGGAGTGGTGACCTTAACCTCCCTAATCCTTAGGGAATGTGCTCCACCCTCTCTGTACTTTAAAGTGGCAAAACTCTCCCTGAACAGTGGGCAGCAACATCCACCCTCTTTAACTGCCAGGGCAAACTCACCCTCAGTATAGATGGGTGGAATTCCTCTCTTGGCCCAAGGTGATGTCTTATTTCCAGATCTCAACTTCCATGGTTTTCCTCTTAAAGCTGTTTTCCTTTCCATATCTCCCCTACATGTCCCTTTTAAAGTCCAAGCAGACAGTGGTTTTGTTCATAGAGCCCTCCCAAAAAGTTTGTTGGTTTAGTGTACAGGAAGCAGGAGTCCAAGCCATCAGAATTAAGACTTTCCACAAGTCTTTCCTAGATAACTACATTTTCAATCCTGGTTTACAAGTTCCAAGTTTAGTTACGTCCTCAAATGGGGCACTATCATCTGGGGGCTTGATTTCCAGAGGGCTGGAATTTCTGGAATCAGTTTTTGTTTTCTTTGTGCCCAACAGTTCATTTCTCAGCTTATCTCTCTTGTCAAGCATTTTACTATAAGCTGCACAGAGAAGCTAAGCCACATTCTCCAAGTTTACTTCAGAAAGTTCTTCAGCTAAATGCTCAGGCTCACAATTTTCAAATTTTGCCTTCCATAAAATGCCAGGAGTTAATCTTGTTAAGTTCTCTGCAACTTTAAAACACATATTGCCTTTCCTCCAGCTTCCAATAATAATTTCATCATTTACTTCTAAGGCCTCATAAAAATCTCTTCAAAGCAATCCAAGCCTTTTTTTATCAAGCATCTCACAATTCCTCTAAAAGATAGCCCTTACCCATTTATACAACTATTCCAGCATTTTGGTAATTGCAAAAACACGACCCCACTCTCCAGTCCAAATTCTCTATTAGTCAGCAAAAGGGGTGCTGATGGAAAATACCAGAAATCTGTTGGATTTTATAAAGTGTATTTATTTGGGGTAGAAGCCAACATTTACCAGGCCATAAAGCTTAAGTTACTTCAATCACTAATGACTGTTGCCACATGTTGGAGTGAGATGGCTGCTGACATCTGCATGGGTTCAGACTTCCTCTTCCCCTTAAGGTTCTGTGGTCTAAGTTTCTTCTAATATCAGCTGTAGACTGGGGTAAGTCTCATCTCTCTTTCCCTGGGTTTGTTTCTCTGGACTCATCTGTTCTGCTCTCTCCACAAGGCCAGCTGTAAACTATCAGATGAATGGCTTGTCTCTCTTCCTGGGGCCTTTGCTTTTTCTGATAATTAATTTCCTTATTTTTATAGTTGCTGCTATGGATATGTGGCATTCTATCAAGAATGAGGACGGGTGACAGGAACATAATATCTCTCTGTTTTATTTTTGTGTCTATTTCTGTATGTCTAAAATAATTTCTTATTAAAATATTAAAACAGCATAGAAACAATAAAAAAATCTTTCCCAGGTAATTACTAGGTGTGATGGTTAGGCTAACATGTCAATTCAACCAGGTAATTGTGCCCAGTTGTGTGGGCAAGCAAGCACTGGACTAATTGTAATACAAGGGCATTTCATAGACTTTAATCATTAGTGAGTTAATTGCATAGATGGCTTAGATGAGATTACATTTA
>PVKH010028723.1:0-12783 GCA_004027955.1 Chaetophractus vellerosus
CAAACCCATTCGTCAAGCTTCCTTTTCTTTAAGCACAGGAGAGGAAGGGCCGCAGGCGGGTCCTCCCATCACTGGCTCTTTGTAAGTTAATTATCATCTTAGGTAGCTGGCAGTCCTCCGGCTTTCCTTCAGGGCCTCTCTAGACTGTGCCACGGAGCTGCATCAATTATCTCTGCAAACCCTTTTATTATTCATATTCAAAATATGCACTTAGTGAAAGATAAACTCCAACTTTGTGTCTTGTGAAATGACCTGTAGACCTAGAAGAGAAACTGGGGTTTCCTGATTTGGGGGCAAGAAGAGGTTGCAGTTTGGTGCGCAATGATTCAGAGAGGGTTGGGCAAGCACATTTTAGCACAATGGGTAGTTTTTCACAGGCAGAAAACAGAAGGTGCCTTTAGTGAAAGGGGCTATCAATTTGTAATGGAAAATCCACCACACTGGTGCATTTTAAGAATCATACATTAACTGTTTCCCTAAAAATGGTCTAAAGAAGGAATTCGGATTCCAAAACTAGGGGGATACTAGATTCCAATTTATTTGAGGGAGGTAAAAGAAGGTAAAGAAAGAGAGAGCGCGCATTTCCAAGAGTGAGGGCCAGAAAAGACAATAAGCAAAGGTGTGTGGTATTAGCAGAGGAGCAGCAATGACCAAAAATAATAACACAAGGGATAAGGTGATGAGCAACACACAAGAGAACTGGAGCCTGGGGAGAGGTCAAGTGTGAGCATGAAATCCAGGAAGGCTTTGTGGAGGTCATGGCACTTAAGTGTTGCCTTTGAAAGATGGGGTGGGTTTTCACGCCGAAGTTAAAGTGAGCACATCCTCAATAAACACAATAACGTGTAATAGTAATATGCGTAGGAAAATCTAAGGTCTCTCAAAGATATTTTCATCTTACGATTCAAGGATCAATATACTATATATGCCTAATTATTAATTTAATTCAGGGCTAGGCAGGCAGACTAGAACTTGCCCATGGGAAAGGCTTTAAAAATTCCCATGTAGAGACACGTGTGCATTAGGGAATCATTGAATAAAAAGGAAATTGTGAGATGAAACTCAAATTTAAAGGTGGAGCCGCTTGGCACAAGCTCCACGTGGGTGGTTGCAAAGTGAATTATATAACTCAGGCAGCAACCCTGTCCACAGCCATCTCCAGCACATAGCAGCAGCATAGCAATAAAAGTGAAGACCCAAGAGCTGCAAAGGAGCTCAAGGTGATGTTGTCCAGTCTCTCTTTGCTTCAAAGAGAGATATGAGTGTCCTGCTGTAGGGACTGAGGTCTAGAAAGTGACTCAGCCAAATTCATGCGGCTTGTGAGTGGCAGAAGTGAGATCATGCCCTGTGTTCTTGGCTTTCTGCAGTGGTCCATCTTTCCACTTCAGCAGCCACCTCCTCCTGCCTCTACTAAGCAAGGATTTGGGCTCATCCCACTGTATCTCAGTAAGAAAGGATGGCCCTGAAAGAGAAGGACCCTTAACCTGGCCCAGCTCACATATGGCTGGATCTCCTGGAAGGATCAGGAAGCCAAGTCTTGTTAAAAAACTCTCCCCTCCCATACCCGTACCTGAGCTTACCATTCTATTGACTCCTATAGATGTTCCTGAAAGTTTTCAAGAAATGTTGGTTAAAATTCATATATCATTAGAGGGATATTACATTGAATAATAATTTAGCTCCTTAGCATGTCTGAGGCCATCAGATATTATTATAGAGGTAATTAGCTAGATGGAATATAATAATTGTAATAAATAGAGAAGGAATTTTGAAATAATTCTAACAGTAGAGGATGTTTTCAAAAGTATATTGTGGGAGCAGATGTAGCTTAAGTGGTTGAGCACCTGCTTCCCATGTACGAGGTCCTGGGTTCAATTCCCTGTACCTCGTTAAAAAAAAAGGTGTGTTGTGAAACCCTAATCTAATATCATTTACTTATAAAGTTCATCAATTAGATCAATGTGGCTGCTTCAAAAAAATTTAATTTACAACTGGGAATGACATCTGCAGCCTCCGGAAGGCATAATATTTAAATTTGGTGCCTATACAAACACTGAAGTGTTACTATGTAAACAGTTCCAAAAAAGTCAGATCAAAAGCCAGTGGTTCGGCCAGGGTCTCCTAACTGGATGCACACACCAAGAATGCCCATATGACTATCCACTGCAGAGGGAGAAGGCAATATGAAAACTTCTGCTATTTATCATTAATTGCATCTTTTAAAATTTCTATTTCTATATTTTATAATATGTAACTTATTTATGTATGTAGTTTATAAATAAATAAACATATAGATATTGAGGGATTGCTCAACAATGTTGATAGAGTGGGTGTGTGTAGCCTAAACAGAGCCCATTAAAGGCTCTGTCCAGGGCAGGGAACACCTGGTAGAGTCACAGAGTACCTGGCAGAGGCAGATCCTGGCTTGGTAAGGCCTGAAGCTTATACAGCTTTGGGGTCACTCTTAAAGAAAAGGTAAGTGAAGCTGTGAATATAAAAGAAGGTATGAAATGGAACATTTATTTAGAATGGGAAAAGAAATCATAGTACAGGGAACCAGCTGTAGTTCAATTGGTAGGGCTCCAGTTTACCACATGGGAGGCCCCGGGTTCGGTTCCCAGGGCCTCCTCGAGCAGGAAGACCGCCTTGAGCAGGCAGACCACCTCGAGAAGGCAAGCCGCTATGGGCAGGGCAAGCCGTCGCGACCAGGCAGACCACTGTGCGGTGAGCTGACTCGGTGGGTCGCTGCAGCGGGGGGAGACAAGCAGACACAGAAGAATGCAAAAATGAACACAGCAAGAACAAGCAGAAAGGGGGGGATATATAATAAATAAAAAATAAATCTTTAAAATAAAAGAAGAAATCATAGTACATTACTGGAGGTTTAGAGATTTAGATTCTTCTGAGATTTCTTAGGCAATTTACCAGAAATGGTGAAACATTTCCTGATTGCAGCCTGACTTGCCTGCCCCACATAGAATGCCCTTTAACTCCCAGCAATTCCCAATACTGAGGGGCCCAAATGAGTAAGAGGCTCACATGTACCTATGGACACCAGCTACTTAGGGAGTAGGAGAAGAGAATGGGCACTGTGGGAAGGAAAAGAGCTGGGAGAAGAATGGAGGAAGGGCTTCCAGATCAGTCGCCGGAGAACCTTTTTTGAGCTGAGAGATGAATGTCCTTATTTTTGCATCAATTGTATTTCATCACCGAATTTGAATAGAAGGGAAATTTTGTGGTTAAGCACAGAGGTTGGAGCCAGGCAGAACCAATTTCACTTTGAAGGTGAGCAATCTTCCCCAGGGTGCCTGGGACTACCCCCGTTTGATTGCTAAATGTCTTGCGTCCCAGGATATCCGTGTCCCAGTCCTGGGCTTAGGACAGTTGATCATCTGTCATCCATTCCCTTCCAGCTCTACTCTTGCTAGCTATAGGATAGTGGGCAAATTACCTTCTTGTTCAACCCACGTAGGAAAGGGCAGTGGGAGAGAAGGGATGCCGTGTGGTCGGTCTGGTGCCCTGAGAACCTTTGCCAGCTTCTGTTCAACCCTTAGTAGGGGCGGGGGAACCTCAGTCCTTCCCCTGTTTGTCAGTGTTTGTTGACAAGTTGGTATTGGTTACATTTGCACGTGTATTTTCACAGCTCCTTCTATTCACCAGCTGGGAAACGTCACCAAAGTGCTTCTCAATTCCAGGAAAGCCTGCTTACCATCCTATCGTGTCCTTGGATAAGAACAAAGAGGAGACCAAGTGAACTTCTGATCTTTCTGACATTCATCCATGTCTGGAGTGAAGAGCTTTTCATATTTGTAGGAGGTCAAGGGATTTTTTTTTTAATTTTTTGATAGAAAAAACAGAGAAGCAGAGATGAAGACAGAAGAATAAATGCAAATTGTCCATTAGGGACACTATATGGTATAGTAGAAAGAGAATGGCTTTAAAAAAATGATTTACTTATTTTTGAATCAGACCAACAGGGTTGGAAATCTGGATGCACCCACTGTGAGCTGTGTGACCTTGAAAGACTTAAAGTTTCTGAGTTTATATTTCCTCATAATGTGGAAAAAATAATACCAGATACATAGAGTTATTGGGAGGATTAAATAAAGTGGGTGATATACATAAAGCCATATTAATACACATCATCCATAAAGTCTGGATGAAATACAAGACCTGCCATAGTCAAGCACTTTTTTTTTTAAAGAAAAGTAAAAAACAAATACAGGAAGTCCTTGGCCTTCCTGGTAGAGCACTTAAGTCAAAACAGTAGGATTCAAACCTGTCTTTTCTATGTAAACAAGTATTAAAGCAAACATACCATTTTCTGAAATGTGTATTAAGAATTGAATTGAACCAAGGAGGGAGAAAACACACATTACATGTCTTTTCATCTATTAAAGGGATCCCTGAAAAAGGGACTGTGTAGAATAAGGGTAAAAAACAATAAGAATTATCTCCAAAGGGCGAATGCCTTGAGGCTTGGACAGGAATTGTGGTTTCATCTACTGAACTTTGGGAAGCACCTTCTCAAAACTCCCTCTGCAGTGGATTGTGTATACTGTCTGCCATCAGAGTCATAAGAAATGTCATGGGAATAACAGCAGAGAGTTCTAATTGTGAAGATTTTATAAATGGAGAACTTTCTATGGGGATCATAACCCACTCTTTTTTAAAACATATTTTTAATTTTTTCTAAAAGATACTTAGATTACAAAAAATGTTACATAAAAATATATAAAGGATTCCCATATGCCCCAGTCCCCACACCTCCCATTTTTCCCAACATTAACAATTTCTTTCATTAGTGTGGTACATTCATTGCAATTAACGAACATATTTTAGAGCATTGCCACTAATGAGGGATTATAGTTTACTTTGTAGTTTACACTGTCTCCCATTCAATTCTGTAGGTTATGGCAGGATACATTATAATGGCCTGTATCTGTCATTGCAACGTCATTCAGGACAATTCCAGGTCCCAAAAATGCCCCCATATTATACCTCTTTTTCCCCTCTCCCTGCCTTCAGCACCTCCAGTGGCCACCGTCTCTACATCAATGATATAATTTCTTCCATTGCTAGAATCACAATAAATCTATGGTAGAATACCAGTAAGTCCACTCTAGTCCATATTTTATTCCCCAATCCTGAGGATTTGGGGATGGTGATGTCCACTTCACCTTTAATTGAGAGGGGGCTTCAATCCTATATGGCTGATGGATGGGACTCTCTTGCTTGCAATTGTAGACTCTCTTGGTTCCTGGGTATAGTGGTTGTCCATCCTCACCTCCTTGTTAGTTGTCCTGGAATAACCCACTCTTAAGAGCACTTTTAAATCAAGGTTTTCAACATTTACAACTACTGGGTTAAAGAGAAACATAGCTAATAGTGGTTTTGCAGGTAGCTATCAAATACTTTCTTGCTGTCCTTCAGTTTTGAGCCAATTTGGAAACCAGAGAATGCTGGAATATGCATGCTGACCTTGAGGCTCTAAAACACATCCTCTCAAAGAATGGTGGGAGGTACAAGAAGAGTGGAAAAGGACTCGGTGAAACTTGAGGGACTGAAAGTAATGTTGACTGCATCCATATGTAGCTCAGGCATTTAGGGACTAAGGAGTTTATGGAAGAGTATAAAGATTAAAAACCCATTCTTTGGGTTCAAGTAATACATGGACTTATGGTTTCCACGGATTCGAATAGAATCAGGAGCCAAGGAAACATGAAGGGACAACTTTGGGAATGTGAAATTGCTTGATGTGAATGTTTACGTGGGCAGAGAGCGAGTAGCAGCCTTCCATGTCCATGGTTCTACACCAAAAGGCAAAATGACTGACCCCCAGAATTGGAGAAAAAAAGTTGGGGCTCATTCTCTCTTCTCTGCACAGGTAGGGATGAGAGGAGAAAACAATGGAATGAAAAGAGGAGAGGGAGAAGGAAGTGGAGATGAGGGGTAGAGAAAAATGAACCTAGCAAAGAAAGTAGAAAAAGAAGAATATGGTTTCAGGGTTATGGTTTGGGCTTTTCAACAGCACAAATTAGCCACTGTTGTTAGTTGCCAATGGCATCTAAAGGAAATACATAGTCTTAATTCTTAAATAATTATTATGAAAGGAGTAAGTGCCAGATACTTCAAATCCGTGTAAACAAAAGATGGCTGACCTCGGCAGCAAACATCACACAGACCTTACTCAAATGGCGGTCAAATTTGGGGGCTTTATGAGCATCCTCGGAGTGTTAACTGGGCATCTTTGATGCCTTGATTCCCTATGTGTGGGACCAGGGAACAAACTTCCTTTTAAGGGTGAAATAACTCAAGCCTTTGATTATCTAATGTTATATATTCCTCTATGTCCATTAGCTACTTTCTAATAAACCAAATTGCTCCAACAATTTGACTTGATTCAGACATTAATAGTGAAATAAAATAGCCTTGCCTTTAATATGAACATCCTCTTGGAGCTGGCTGAAGTGTAGAATAAGATGAGGTTTGGTTTTTTGTTTTTATGAGGCTCAGGCACAAGGGACAGTATATTTTAGACTCTTTCCCACTATGCCAGATCATGAACAATGGCTCTTCCATGGAATACTTCACAGTCGGAGCTTTTCCTTAAATGACCCACTCATTAATGGATATACAGCTGCAATAGAAAATGAAAAAATAAAAAAAGCAATAATATACTATACCCATTCCTCTCGAGATTTCTACCCATGTATCCGAATACATTTTCTTGTCACAAAAGCTTTCAGACACTTTTTCATCTCTGGCAACAGATTTTACCAGAGTTCAGTATATACCAGTGTTGCTTTAAAAATTAACAGGGGGAGAGAATGTAGCTCAAGTGGTTGAGCACTGGCTTCCTACATATGAGGACCCAGGTACCTCATATTTTTTTAGGTATATATATATATATAAATGAATGAATGAATGAATGAATGAAATGATAAATAAATACAATGTCCTTGGTAAAACAATGACAAAAGTATAAAGATTCAAAGGTTTCATCTGCCTTGTGGAGAAATACTTGGGACCAACGTTCAACCTTTTAGGCTAAAAATTTTTAAACATACCATTATTATAAACCAGTGCAATCTTAAATTGCTTTTGTAGTAGATGATAATACCTTGGACTTTGGATAAAATGCTGACTCCTTAGGTGAACACTTAAGGCGATCACAGTCTTGCCCTAACCTATGCCTCCATGCTAAGCAACCCCACCACACACACACATCATCTGCTCCTCCAAACTGACTTATACTTTCCCAAGCCCTTGCTGCCTGCGCTTCCCTCTGCTCATTTAGCCCTGCTATTATCCCCACCTCGCTTGTCCTTCGGCTTCCTTTCCTGTCTTCTGAAGACAGCTCTTTCAGAGCCAGTGCCAGCTTCACATCCTACAACTTTTCTGACCAACGACCTAAAATTAGTTCTCCTTCCCTTCAAGCTAATATATTTCTCATCAGTGTAATTCATTTGGGAAAAAAAGAGGGAAAAGAAGAAAGCAGTTGCTTTCTTGCCATATCTCTCTAAACATTGTTCTCTTTATATTTATGTCCTGTCTCACCACCCCTATTTTAAGAGTTGAGGGATGGGAGTCATCTCTAGTGCTTTTGGCTGTTTGTTTGTTTGCTTTTTTGGTTATCTCCCAGAACAGCTAGCACTCGACTTAGTTCAGTGAGTTCTGTTCAATGGACTAGCTGTTTCTACACAAAGCAGCAGATGTTCACCCAAGATCTAGATAATACTATGTCTTGGACTTACACTCTAGCCATACCACGAAATACTCACAGTGTTTAGGACCTTAACCCACCAAGACAGGAAGTTTGGTGGATTAAATATAAAATTTTGAAGGAATGGAATTTGAAATTCTCCTTCTACTGAACACGTAGATAGTTTTTTTTTAAAGATCAATAAAATCCTCCTCTGAGGATACAATTCCATTTGTTGCTTCTAAACTTAAAGCTTATTATAAGCCACCTGTCAAACTATACCCATAAGCTCGTTCTCTTAAATAGCCCTAATCATTTTAAACCAAAGCTATCATTGCAATTATCAGCCTACATTTGCAAAAGTAAAAAAAAAAAAAAAAATAGTAAAAATAGTTTTTCTTTTTCTTTAAAGGACCCAAGACTTACTTACAACTTGTAATTCTAACTAATACAGTTTACTTTTGCTGATTAGTTTTTTAGGGTTTTGTTTAAGTTTGCAGAGTTGTTTCAATGGACTAACAATAAGAAAAGAGTTTTAAAAATAAGCCACGATCAGACTGGGAGCTGACCCTCCCAGCAAGAGGTTTCATTACTGCATCCAGGAGCAAGCCCTAATTGTCTTATCAGCCACTTCTTTTTCCAAAAGCAGCATTCCCGCCATCTCCTCTGCCTCCATGGATTTACCTTAATTCTTTTATCTGTGAGAGCACTTGATGCTCGCCACTTTCCAAGTTAAGAGCTGTGGCTCTGGCCACATAGGTCTCAATATTTCATCGGGTTTTTGTTCGGCACAGGCTTCAGCTTTTCTTAATGGTGTACTTTAACAGGCAGCTTTTTCATACATCATTAAACAGCAACTATAGCGCTTGTGCCCCTTTTTGATTTACCGTGGATAGTAATGTTTAAGATCACATTAAACACTGCACGTGCTCTCTGCCACTTGAACAGCATCATAGAAATGAACAGTCAATAGCATTTCTAAATTAAGGCCCCACGGAGTTCTGATTACTGAATCAAGTTTCTTTGGTCTTTCAGAGAAGAACACTGTTAATGCCAGCTAATGAATTTTCTAACTAATCTGAATTTGTGGTCCCCTTTTCCTTCTCCTATTGACTTCAGAAACGAAACTATTAAGAACTATATAAAAAGCCAAGAATAAAATGACTGCAACTGTAAACTGTGGCTCTCGAGCCATTCAGTCTGCATTTATAGAGAACACCATGAAGGAAGAAGCAGAGAAGTCACAGCAAGTGAATCCTGCTTTCAAAGAGTTTGAAAGCAATGGAGGAGAAAAAAATGTGCAAGAAAGCATACAGTAATGCAAACTGTAAACAAGCACTAGGGAAAACCACACCAGATTCATGCCTGTATCTTAGCACTCACTTGCTATGCTGAAACCTTGCTACGCTGTCTTCTGCATTAGACTGGACGTTGCTAGCAGGCAGGGACTGTTTTATTCACCTTGGTGTCCCTTGTGACTGGAACAGCATCTGGAACATGTTAGAAAGGGAAAAAATTTCTGTTGAACTGACCCAATCATGGAGGCAGGTGGGATGAAAGAGATAAAAGCTTGGAGAGACTGATGTGGGAAGGCTTAAGAGCACAAAGATCCAGCCCAAGAAACACTTGCTAACTACAAAGAAAATGATATTTTCTTTTCAATGAATCTTGCCTAGGAAATGCATCACCTAACTGAAAACACAAAGTACATTCTAAGAAGATAAGCATTCTTATTAGGCAACAATAATGCTGAGAGATAAAGAGGACTGGTTACAAAATTATACACTTTGCATCTTAGATTTCCCCCTTAAATCATGCTTGTAGAAACCCATGTTCCGTACTTTTGTATCAGGCACTTTTCCCCAGGTTTCTGGAAACATGCAAAGAGTCAGTATGTACAGCCGCGTGGGAAATGGCAATTTGAGACCTGTGTCTTGCCTTGGTCATGCAGGTGGAAACACCGTTCTGCCGGGATTCTTCAGATTGGTGAGGTTGGGTGTTGAAACATCCCAGTTAATAACTTCCACAGGTTCTCTTTCAATCTAAATGTATTGGTTGGGCTGAAGGGAGAGTGACTGAAGATAAAAACTTTAGAACCCTTGTGAAGTTTCAGGTGACCTGTGGAAAGAGGGATTTTTCCAAAAGACTCATAAGTCTGAAAAAACACCACGAGTCCTGCTCAGCTGCATGAACTCTGGGCCATGAGTACACTACTCTCAAGAGTTTCCAGAAACTCCTTAAAAACATTTTGCATGCAAAAGTCAGGGTCTATAGGTGATGAAAATTTCTCTAAAGTCTCGGGTTTTATCTCCTTGTGAATTTTGCATTTTACTCCATACTATATCCATACACGTTCCAATATGAGACCTTCCCCACCTCCAGTTTTGGAGTATGTGGTGGTTAATTTTCCTGTGATGTCCTGCTCTTGGCTCATTTTGAGCAAAAGGGCTCTAAAATATAAATTTGGAGATTGGAAATTTCTCTTTGTTTTCCCATAGTATTTAGTTGCTAAAGACCTAGGGCACAAACATTCTCTCCTAAGGCTATGTAAGCCTGTGTTCAAAGAAAAACTTTCAATAACATAAAAATTAGGAGTTCACAGCTTTATTGAAGAATTCATGAATCAGGCAGCATCCCATGCAAAAAGTAGAAGGGAACGCCAAAAAGTGGTAGAAAGGGCAGGGTCTATAGACGGGCTTACACAACCAACAAGGAAGTTAGCTTTATGAATGGCTCCGTTGGCTGTATCATGATATTATCCTTATTTGGCTGATGCCAAACCAAAGGGGCCAGGACACACAAGCTAAATTGGAGCTGGCCTACTGTGATTGGTTGGCCTTAGGTTTCAAATTCTGTAAGAGCTGAGCATTTATAGGATACAGCAACTGAGTTACATTTTGGTTTACTGACACAGGCTTACCATGAGGGATTCCATCTTGGGCCTCTGTGTATTATTTAACACCTGTAACCATGTCAAACATGCTCAACAATTTGTAAATGTCATATGTCTGCTTTCTTAATAAATGGCTGTGATTTATTCATGAATTCAGGAAATGTTTATTAAGCACCTACAATAGGCCAGGTCATGAGTTAAGTTTCTGTTCCATGAAGGGATAAATCACAGCTGGGGAAAAGAAATGGTAGAGGCTCATCTTTCTCACCTATGCTCAGGACAAAGAAGGTTCTGGACTGAAGCCCCTTCAGATGGAGACCTCTTTTTCTTCCATACCCTGCTCCAAGCCACCATGATCTCTCTCAGACTCTTGCCATAGCCTCCTACCTGTTCTTTCTCATTCCACTCTTGCTTCCCTGAAATCTATTCTCCACACAGTTGGCGGAGTAAGTAGTCCTTTCAACATGTTACCCCTGTGATGGATTGCCTTAATGGTCCTAGTTCTTCAGCCCTCTCTGTAACCAAGCCCTTTGCTAAGTAATTTTGCAGTGATCTGCTCCACCCCTTTGACTCTGGGCTCAGCTATATGACCTCACTTAGTAGATAGATGAAAGCAGAAGCTTGAAATGGGTTTGCACATTGAAGCTTTTTCTTTTGCAAAATTGTGCCTCACACCATGCTATACTTAACTCTGGTCTGAACTCAGGTGGTACGAGAAGCATTTAATTGGTAGAACCCGAGGCACAGGAGCATCTGTGAACAGTAGCCTCTGCCATCCAGGAAGGAATGCCAGCATTAAGTTGGCATGGATATGAGTGATCCAAGTATTGGGAGCCTCCATGGCCTCCTGCTCAGCTGGAGACCTTTGAAGCTACTTAGCCTCCGTGGTAGAGCCCCTCACTATCACCCCAATTCTGCTCAGAAAGTTGTAAAAATGTGGACCTAATTTTCAAAGAATGGAGAGGAATTTATAGTTTTTTTTTACATGTAACACCTTCATTCAAGCACAGTTTTGTTAATTTTCCCCAGTGATTAATTTTACAGAATGTTGGTCGGTGGTATATTTTCCTTCCTGGTACTCCTGGGAATATCTAAAATACAGTACTCTTACATCAAATTTATAACAAGAAGTTTAATTAACAGAAAATCCTACAGTATATGGCAAGTGTGCCCAGGAGAGTTTCATTGGGGTGGGAGGAAGAATGGTGTCTGTCTTTTTCAATGTTTTCACCCCAGTGCCTTTTGGGACTCCATAAATATTTATGTGTAGTGCATAATCAACTCTGAAAATCCTTGCCCTACCTCAGTCTGGAGAATCCATTTAACTTAACAGGCCTGGAAAGCCTGGAGGCAGAGTGCTGCTTTGAGGCTTCCATTCAAGCTTCCACTCCCTTTTGGAGAAAGCCGCTGGAGGTGGCCTCGAGTCCTTCCTATGATTGGCTGGTATCCTGGGTGCTCACACCTCCCACTTGCTCTATGGGACATCTGCTGTCATGGAGTATTATGGAGATGGAGAACAGTCCTTCTCACCCATGACTCCCCTAACACCCCCTTATCTAAGCCCATTAGAAAGCTAGAGAGAGACACTTTATTTTTTCACTAGCTTAGCATATTCTCCTTCTGCCCCATCCTCTGTTTTTTTTCTCTTGGGATAATCACTTGTGGTGACTCTTGAATCTTCCAAGGGTCTCTCCACGTTTAATACTCCCATGCTCCTTTATAGTATATTTTTGTCTCATTGTCTTTTTATACACCTGTGTGATCATGAACAATATTATCATATTCATTTAACTTAGCAAACATACATGGAGTGTGTGCAGCATACAAGGTCTTGTGCTAGGAATACTGGGAGATCCTGTCCACTTAGCAGAAGGACATTTAGTAACGGCAGCCTCTCCAACCAGGATAGCATCGGTGCCATGGGAGGCCTGGGGGTACCAATAAACAAGGCATGTGCCAGCCAGGTTCTCCAGAGAAACAGAACTGATGGTATGTATGCATGGTATATATATGTCTGTAAAACAGATTTATTACTAGAAATTGACTCAAGCGATTGTGGGGGTTGGCAAGTCCAAATTCCCAAGGCAGGGTGAAATTCGGAAATTCTGGGAGATGAGATTTTGAAGTCTTTAGTCCAACTATGTAGAGGAAGCCAGGGAAGAACGGAAAGAGTGGTCTCAGGGCA
>PVKH010028724.1:0-12785 GCA_004027955.1 Chaetophractus vellerosus
TTAAGGAAACAGAGGGAGCCTAGGCTTCTTTCTCAGCCACAAATGTATCATTCACGGTGCATCTCCACTGCCAGGGGCCAGATTTAGGAGTGGCACGGCATGGCCATCGGAAACACAGCGACTTTTTCATGCAGCCGGATCAAATTCACTTTTCACTTTTAAAGTAAAACGCTTTGTGTAACTATTAATGGTTTATTCGTGTCACCACCCATGAGTGAAGGGCATTTCCCTCTCCCCCATCCTTAATGGCAAATAATTAATGATGTGTTAGAAATTAACAACAATTAACAATGCCTAGGAACAACTGCAGAAGGTCAGAGACTCCAAGGAAATGTGATATTTAGCTTCTTGGGCAGGATATTGTGAGTTCAAGGCAGGAGACACTGGGAAAATTTTTCCTGTTAAATACCTTGCCATTGTGGTGCCTCCTCAAATGGGAACATCTTAACAGTACAGATTTCCCTGATAGAACATTCTCTTTCCTAGCCCTGGCATGCCTTTCTCAGCACCAATACAGCAGACCCTCTAGAACATGGGCCCAAATACAATCATTTTTGAAGATTAAGTTTGCTAGTGGAAGGACGTAAACAACTACCTGGCACTTCTTTTAAGCTTAGTAGTTTTGCTGAACAAGCAAAATAGTCTAACATAGTACATTTTGAGCTTAGCACTAAGTATTACCTGAAATATAGAGCAGACTTATAACTTAGTGATAACTTGTTGATTTCAGAGTGTATTAGATTCTAATGGATTTCTGGAAATAATTGCCATTTTGAGTAATATACATATATATATATATTACATATGTGTGTGTATTGTATGGACTTTTTTGTTTGTGTAATTATAGGATCTCTGCAAGTATTATTACTGAAAATCGGTAAGTTGACCAATTAATTGCCTTAATTTTACCAATTTGATAGATAAGTACCAAGAAATATTACTACTGAGGAGTTAGATCTCTCACCCCACTCTACACATTGGTTTTTTGTGGGGTATTTTTTGCCCATTTTCTAAAGTTCAACCAGAAGTCCTTATGCCAAAATCTCACATAGATCCCAGTGTTAAGAATAAAGTAAAAGACAGTCAAGCTCAAATGCACAAAGTGATGATCTAACCAAGGGTATCTAGCAAGGATATCCTACAAGAGAACAAGCATATATATATTCTGCTTCCACCCACAAGGTAATTACAATTATAATTATATTACCTGTAATTATAAACATAATTAATTATATTCCAGCAGTGCTTTAGCGCTTACAAAGTACATTCACGTACATTAATTATTTAGCCTCATCAGTACCCTGTGAGACAGACATTAGCAGGAAACTTGTGGAATGAAACCAAGGGCTTCACGTTGAGCCCAGACCTTTCACTTTCAGGCGGTCACTCCATTCTCTTTCATGATAATCAAATCAAACCAAGCTTATGCTCAAAGTGAGAAGAGAAGCCATTTTCTAGAGACAATAATGTTTCTGGAACCTTGGTCAAGCAGCTTCCAAACCAGCAAAAGGAGGTTTTAAGGGAAGGAAAGGACCACAGTTGGGGGCATAGGGGAACCATCCAAGGCTGTGGTCTAGCCCAGGTGTACACGACCGGTTGGCAGGCCCTAAACCTTAGCCCACGTTTTCATGGATAAGAATCATTACACAATGACAGACTTTGGGAGCTAGAATGACAAACATCTATTGCGCCTCTTGGACATACACGCAGCTGAGAATGCACATAGCCCATGCCTGACAGCAGTTCAGGGTCAATGGAAGGAACCATCACAAGATAGTATAGTTCAGCCCCCGGGTTTTGGAAGGTAGGAGGTCAAATGTACACTTTTTTGCATGCTTTTGAATGTTCTTCTCCACACTCATCTCTCAAAATCCAACCAAACACATCTCTCTAGGCTTATTCCCCATTGTGTTTTGTCCTATCCACTTACCCTCCAACAAACATTCCACTTTCTGTTCTGTTCATGGGCTCCCATCTTCCAGTCCTGCCTATCCTTCAAGGCCCAGCCCAAAGCCCACTTCCTCCTGATATAAGGAAAGTTAGACTTTGGTAAAAGGACATCAATAAATTCCAGTCTCCTTAGAGAACAAATTTGTACCCGAATTGAATAGCAATTGTAAAGTGTTCAGTGCCCTAAAACAGTGCTACACAAAGTATGGGCCTCCAATCACTAGGATTGGTGTCACCAGGGAACTTGTTAGAAATGCAAATTCTTGGGCCCCTCCCCAGACCTACTGAATCAAAAACTCTGGAAGAGTCACTGTTTTAACAAGTTCTCCAGAGGCTTCTGTCTATTAAAAGTTTGAGAACTATTGCCTTAAAAGTAGTGACTTCTGTGGGAAGTCAGAAGAGGAATTTACCTCCGCAGAAGTTTCCATAAGCATTTTATGAGAGGTGGCCCTTTAAGCATGGTGGGCTTCAGATGCCTGGAGAGGGATAGCAGGCATTCCAAGGGCAAAGACAAAGTGAGCAGAGGCCTAAGTCCAAGATGACTCAGGATACAGGGTATGGGCTGGGAACAGCAAGTACTTGCATTTGACCTGTGCCTAGGACACCTGGAGAGGAGTTGTTGTGGTTAACTTCATCTTCATCAACACCATCACCATCATCATCATCATCTTAGCTAACACTGATTGAGTCCTTATTATGTGCCCAGTAGATTTCTAGAGGCTTTATTTGCAGGAATTCTCTCATTCTATTCTCACAACAACCCCAAATTTAGGGAGATTTTGGAGCCACGTAGGGATGGTTGACAGATTGTCAGCAAGGTGACCGGTTCAGGAGAGCAGGAATGAGAGCAATTGGAACTGGTGCAATGGGAATGAAAAGGAAAGGGCAGAAGCCAGATAGTGCAGGGATCAGAGAAGTGAGACTTGGCAAGGGATGAGATGGAAGGGGCAAAGGAGAGCCTGGAGTGTAAACAACCATGTAAACTATAATCCACGCTTAGTGGCAGTGCTCCAAAATGTGCTCATCAATTGCAAAGAATGTACCACACTAATGAAAGAAGTTGTTAATGCAGGGGAAAGTGGGAGGTGTGGGGAGTGGGGCATTTGGGAATCCCTTATATTTTTTTATGTAGCATTTTATGTAATCTAAGTATCTTTTAAAAATAAATAAAAAACACATTTAAAAAATTATTCTGGGGAGCTTAATCTGGGAGGAAGTTGGTGTCATTAGCCAAAATAGGAAACAGCAACAATGATAATAGCAAACACATCACCTTATTCTCCATATTGGATTTTATTTATCAAACACTTATATACCAGCTCCACTCTAAGGGCTTTACATATATAAATCCATTTAGGTAATCACTATTATCCTTCCCATTTTACAGGTGAGAAAACTGGGATCCAGACCGTTTAAGTAACTTGCCCAAGGTCATAAAATCCAATCAACACTTCCTAGTCTACTCTTGCCATAAAATAGCACTGTTATCTTCTCAGTGATTGGGATACTTGTTCCTTGAAAGAATTCAAATAGGTTTCTTCCACACTTGCAAGCAAACAGAACAGAGTCGAGTGAAGCAGCAGGTTAATTACTGCAGTAGTTCTCAGCCTTCCCCAGGAACCAGAATCACCTGGGGGAGCTTTAAAAACGTGCCAATGCCTGGGCCTCACACCCAGAGACCAGGATTCAATTGGTCTGGGGTAAGGCCAGTGCAGCATTTGTTTGTTTGTCTGTTTGCTTTGTTTGTTTGTTGTTTAAAGCTCCAGGTGTTTAATGATCAGGCAGTGCCAGACTGCTGAATTAATGAATTAACAAGTGTTAACCACTAGGTGGTAGGTGCTGCACTCCATGCAGCGGTCGATTTTAAGAGTGAACGAGATACTGCCCCAGCTTTCAGCATTGTATAAGGCTAAAAAAAGTTAAAAATAATTCTGGGGAGCAGAGCAGTGGTGGTGAATTCAGACAATGACGCAGCATTAATCCTTAAGGTCTGCTAGGAGGAATAGGGAGGACTCAAGAAGGACAGTGTTTATACTAAATAAAGGAGATAAGGAACCCTTCAGAGGTGGTTGTGTAAGTTGACGCCTCCACTTCTGAGGTCGACCAGTGTAGACCACTTTGTCATCCTCTGCCTCCCTGCAAGGCAATCAGGGGCTCTGAGTGGTTTATGTGCCCGGGCATGGGTCAGCCCCTGGCGCCTAGACCACTGATGGTGGGGCAGGTCTTTTTCTTGGCCAATGGGAAAAGAAAGAAAACATTTCAACATGTGCTAGATCCCAGTGTCTTTATTTGAACTTCCCTGTAACAGGCAAGTTAGTGGTATTTATGGCTTAAAAGAATTCCCATCTGCAAGTTTATCTTGTTAAAAAACAGTGGTCCCTCTATCCAAAACAACCAAAGACAGTAAATCAAGGCTTAAGTAAGAAGCAAGGACTTATCTCTTAGAGCTAGGAAGCCTTGTGGTTGCTAACATATTCTTTTTTTCAGGTTTTGGAGGAGGTTAAGTGACTGGGGGATAAGGGTGAGCTTCCCTTCAGTGGGGTACACAGAGGCCATGGGAATGAGACCAGATGTGGTCCAAATGGAGGAAAGGCTGGGCTAGCATTTCCCGACGACCCCCAGCACCTGGTCACGGCTTCACCTATCCCAGATGACACACGTGGCTGCTGCTGTTCTTAGCTGATTCTGCCAAGTAGTGACTACTCTCTCCCGTTCCTTTCTCTTTCACAGAAACAAAAGTGTCAAAACAAGCATGTCATACTTCTGAATACTAAATAGATGTATGGTTCTGTCATTGTCATTGAGAAGATGACAGGGGAGTTTGGCAGCAGCCAACTGGTGCAATAAGCTACTACTATTGCATCAAACTGTAAAAAAGGGTACTACATGATGTCTGCTGGCCCCAAAGACTCTTCTTCCAAGAAAAATCTCTGCTCTTCTTGTCTATACCTGTGCTCAATTATAGTCTGTCAGTGACAGGCCCAGATATTGGCCCTTCCACCCTCACCCCCAACTTCCTCTCATTCACCACCCACATTGCATTACTTGAGTCAGGAGTGTAGTTTTCCCACTGTTGAAGGTCAGCCTTATTCCTAAGTAGAATAGAAGGAGCCCATGTAAGTAGAAGGTCTTTTGCTACCAAATATGTCTACAGATCAAGTTACCACATTGTCTGAAATTCTACCTCACGAGATTTCTTTTGGAACAATTTGGGAGTATTGCTCATCCCTCAGAACTTCATATAAAATGCATATGACCTTTGGAATTTAGGTTCCATGTCCTAAACTGCTTTTGATTATTTATTCCCACCACACAGAAAGTCCCCAGGAAGAGACAATACTGATAATACACACACACACACACACATAATGTGTAGAACTTCAAACCTACACATCATGTACATGGAAATTATTTGTTTTCTCAAACACTATTCCCTGTGGGAAGTTTGGCCTTACCACCCCAGAATTGAAATTGGCTGCCTTTCTGAGAGTTCCTTTGGAGGTATCTGTGGTGGAGGGTAGGGAGGGATCAGGAAGAGGGAAATGGGCTGTCATCAGCAAAAGTTTCTTTGAGAGGAAACCAGGCATTAGCTCAGAATTTCTTTCTTTCACAAGGGAAGTACACATTGCTTGGATCCTCCAAAGCTCAAAGGGAAGTAAGTCTATATGATTCTTTTCCTCTGACAAAATTTTCTCCCATCCCTCCTCCCCTTTCTTGAGAAATTTAAAAGATACAGAAAAGTTAAAATAAACTCCCACAACATTCCTATTTCCCAGAGTTAACTACTGTTAACATCTGGTCATTTTTTCTTTCTTTCTTTCTTTTTTTTTAGAAATAATATGTTTCAAATTTCAAACCCAGTCCCCTTAAATCAACTCCCTGCCTGACTCCCAAATGAAACTACCTTCATGACCTCAGTGTGGATTCTTCCAGTTATTAAAAATATTTGCATGTTAGCATGTTATACAGTTATGCATGCCACAACTAATACATAGATTTTTTTTGTAATCTAAATAAATGGTATCATTCTTTATAGTTCTGCAACTTGCTCATTTTTTCCTACATAACATTATGTTTTTAGCAATCTATCCATGTTGTAGTATATACATTTAGTTCGTTCCTTTTCATTGTGTATATATCACTTTTCCAATTCAGTATTGATGGATATTTAGGTTCTTCAAGATTTTTACAATTTTGTAAAATGCTGCAATAAATACCTGTGTACATATCTCTTTGTACACACAGGCAAAGATTTCTATAGGGAATATACTCAGCACTGGACTCTATGGGCCTAGGATATGTACAATTTCAAATTTACTTAGGTGCTGCCAAAAGTTTCCAAAGTGTCTATACTGATTTATACTTTCACCAGCAGCAGGTGATGGGACCATTTCCCCTACCTGCTGACCAATACATGATATTATTAGACTTTCAATTTTCTCCAATTTGATGGAAAGAATATTTAGGTATTGGTTTCATTTCTCATTTTCATTATTATTTAGTCAGTTAATCTTTTCACAGGCTTATGGCAATACCAGTTTTCTTTGATCATATCCTTTGCCTATTTTTCTTTTAGAGTATTTGTATTTTTATTACCAGTTTGTAAGTGTTCTACATGAATCCTAGATATTAATCTTTTGCATAAATACTGCAAATAAATCTTTTTTCCTTATTTTTGCATTGGTAATATATTCACATGGCAGAAACTTCATGAGTTACAAAGGTACACAGGGAAAAGTCTCTCTCATATTTATCCCTCTTTCCATTCAGTTTCCCTTCTTGGAGGCAATCAATTCTTCCAAAGAATTCTACACATATACAAAAATAAGTTATATGTTCTTCTATAGTTCCTCTTTATAAATTCAAAAGGTAACATTCTTTCAGCATCTTGCTTTTTTTCACTTAAAAGATATCTTCAAGATCATTCTATATCTGTTTAAAAGAAGCTATATCTTTTTCTTTCTCTCTTTTCTTCTCACCCCCACCCCTTCCTTCTGGCTGCAGAGTCTTCTACTGTATAGATGGAACAGAATTTATTTAACCAGTTCTGACTGGTTGACATTTAGGTTGCTTCCATTTTTTGTTATTACAAATAATGCTTTTTAGTGAATACTCTCATAAACATATTTCACACATGTTTAAATATCTGTCAAATAAGTTTCCAGAAGTCGAAGTCCTAAATGAAAGAGTCAATGTCTTTCTTATTGTAATGGGTATTACCAATTGTCCTCAACAGAGGTTGTACCAGCTTACACCCTGACCAATTTTGTCTTTCTAAAAATTAATATAACAATAAGAGATAACAATTTTTAAGTATTTATTATAGGCCAAAAATAGTTCTAAATCCATTACTTGCATTTTTAAGAAATCATTATGGAAAATGTCAAATGTGTATAAAAGAAGAGAAAATAATACAATGAACTTCGAATATCCTTCACCCAGCTTCAGTAATTAACAACATATGGCCAATCTCTTTTTATCTACACACACACACCCCATTCCCCTCCCCACACACCTGCTGGATTATTTAAAAGCAAATACCAGGCATTATATCATTTCATTCATAAGCACTTTGATAATATCTCTAAGAGACAAGGATTTATAATGAAATAAGACCATTATTGCACTTAAAACATTAACAGTAATTTTCTATGATCACCTGATAACAGTCAGTGTTCAAATTTCCCCTCATTGACCCTTTAACATCTTTTCAGAGTCAGTTTGTTTGAATCAGAATCCAAACAAGATCCACACATTTCATTTGGTTGCTATGCTACTTAAGTCTCTTTTCGTTCATAACAGCCTTTTCTTTCCTCTTCTTTTCTCACCATTTATTCATTAAAGGAAAAATGTCATTTGTCCTATTCTGATATATTTTAGTCTAGTTTGTACTGTTTTCTTTTGTTTGCTTGTTGTTGTTATTGTTTTTGCTATATAAAAGTGTTCAATTTTGTTATAGTCAAATTACATACTTTTTCCTCTATGGTGTGTGCTTTTTGTACCTTGTTAAAGAAAGCATACGCTATCCCCAAAGATATTTTTTTCTAACAGACTTAGCATTTTACTCTAGATTTTAATCCATCTAAGATTTATGAATGTGAATGTTTTATGATAGGAATCTCATTTGATTTTTTTCCATGGGGTGGGACCATTCTCTATCCTAACATCAATGATTTGCAATGCTACTTCTAACAAACTAAATTTTAACATAGGCATGGCTCTGTTGCAGACTTTTTCTTCTGTTTGATCGATCTATTTGTCTGTTCCTACTGCAATACAACATGGCCTTAATGACTATAGCTTTGTAATATGCCAGGCCATTGTTAGAGCAAATTTATTCTTAAAATTTTAAATGTGCAATTAAAATCAGGTGACTCAGAGCTTTCAAATGTCTTAGAACAAACAATGATGAACTTTGGTTTAGGAGGAAAATAACATTTTGGGGGCTGTTGGAACTGAAGGGTGAGTCCAGATTGTACTACTAGATGAAATTTAAACCCTAGATTTACTTTGTTTGGAGGAATTTCATAAGTACAGTTCTTTCACAATTTCTTCTTTCCTCCCCATCGTCTCTTCCTCCATCCCCATCCACATGTGTGTGGGTAGAGAAAAAGGGAGAGAGGACGCTCCTGAAGTCAGGCGGCAGGGGAGGGTATGAGTTCACGTCTTTGGATTGCAGGCTAAGAATGAGAAGCCCCAGAGGTGGGAGTAGGTCAAACCACCAGTCACAGGATGCTTCTTCTCATTTGCTGTTCTGCCAAACCTACTAAATTTAGCAGATTTAAATGCCTCAAAGAGCCAATAGGTGACCAGCCATGATTGATTCATGGGCCACCTCTTGCTTGACTGATCTAGAGTGTGGGTGGATGGCCGCAGTGAACGTACTGATCAGCTCTCAGATGAGAAAGGTGTGTTCTTGCTACAAAGGAAAGAACATGTAGAGCCCCCGAAACAGAGACCTGTCCCATTTCCTTGAGGCTGATCAAGGAATGGACTTCTACCCTGCCTCAGTGTGAGCGCCACTCCACAAGGGCAAACACTGGTTTCTTTACTCCAAGTCATCAAAGATCTTTGAGCAGCTTCATAAGGCTAACTAACTAGGTCCAGAGTCAAAGAAAACACACGTGAAAAAAATTTATTTGAGTTACAACAAAGCCTTTAAAATAAGGTTTTACATAGTATGCAAAGAAAATGTCCTGGGTGAGTTTCTCCATCTCTGATTTGTCAAAGTCCCAAAGATAAAGTGCAATTTCACAGCTAGGATGGGTAAAGCGGTGCTGTCTCTTTAGAGACTTAAAAAGAGAGGTAAAAGTAAAGAATCACCTAATGTTGTGTTTTCTAAATGATATATAGTGGAGTGATGTTGCCAGTGATTTACCATCAAAGGGAAATGAGATGTTTGGCAGAATGAGACTAATAAGCAATACTCTTCTTCAGTCATCCAACAAATATTTACTGAGCTGCTACTAATACTGAGGAATCCATATTGAAAAAGACATAAATGGTGCCCTCTTTCATGGAACTTCTGTTCTTGTGCTGATAAAGCAAACAACAGGTTAAAAAAAATGACAAACTGCAATGACTTTTATGACAGAAACAATTACAGGGCTGATATAGAGGCCAAAAACAAGAAACCAGTTAGAGTGGTCAGGGAAGGCTTATTGAGGAGATGCCACTTAAGGTGACACTTATTGGAGGAGACGACATGAGGGAGGCAGAGGAGTTGGCTAGGCAAAGATCAGGGGGAAGAAAGGTCATAGCAGAGCAAGTAGTAGGTGGAAAGGCCCTGACTGGGCAGCGCTTGGCCTAGTCAAGGAGCTGAAAGGAAAGCAGCAAAATGGGGCACAGTGAAGCCAACTGGGAGCACAGGAGGTAGGAGGTGGTGTGGCTGGAGATAGGCCCTGGCACGGCCATGCAGGGCCTTGTAGAACAAGGTAATTCATTCACATTTTCATTCTAAGAACAACAACAAAAAAGCTTTTGACAGTTTTTAAGCAGAAGAATGATATCATCTGGTTTGCATTTTACAAATAACTATCTGCTGTGGAGAATGCATCAGAAGGCAGGTGTTTAAGTGAGAAGAGATAGTGGCTTGGACTAAGGTGGAAGAGTGGAGAGAGAGAAAAATGGGTGGCTCTAAGTATATTTTGGAAGTAGACTCAACTGGGCTTATTGGCAGACTGTATGGAGAGGGTGAAGAAAAGTGCAAATCCAAAATGACTCTCAGGTTCTTAGATTGAGTAGCTGGATAGATGTAAGTGCTTTTGCCAGTGTGGGAATGACTGGGTAAAGGAGGGCATATTTTGAAAGTGGAAATCGAGTGTTCCATTTGGATAAGTTAATTTTGAGGTTACATGATTCTGAAGTTCAGAAGAGAGGTCTGGGCTAGAGGCAAAATTCAGGAGTTGTCAGCATATAAAATATATTGAAACTGGGAAGGAATGAGATCACCTAAGGAGAGAGTTTGGAGGTGGAAAAGAAGAGGGTCCAGTACCAAGGTCTGAAGATCATCAACATCTGAGGTTTGGACAAAGGACAGGGGCTTGAGCACAACACCCAGTGAAGTAAGAGGAAAAACAGTAGAATATGCTGTGATGGAAATCACAGAGGAGAGCATTACAAGAAGGATGGAGAGGTCAGCTTTGTTGGACACTGATGGAATTCCTGGAGAGTAGGACTGAAGGGATTTAGCAAGGTACACACGCCTGAGATTCTAGCCCCTAGCAGCTAGTTTCTCAGAGGGCTCCTGTTCCTCTCCATGTGACCTGTGCCGCAGAAGTTCAGGGGTTTACTGTTCAGGAGGATTTGTTAACCAAAGGACTATCATTGTCCATCTGAGGGTTTCCCACTTTGAGGCATATTCCAATAGAGTCCATCATGGGTGGTCAGCACTCACCCCTGGGTTGCTGCACCAGCTCCTCCTTCCCTACCTCCGGTATTGTGCACTTGCTCAAGATTATTTCTTAAAATACCACTCAAAATTGGCACTACATTTTTAGGGCAATCTGCCAAAATCTATTAAAATGTTAAATGTTCATGCACTCTGACCTGGCGATTTTACTTCTATGTATCTCTTAAGAGTGAAGATAAATGCATAAGAATGTTCTAATACAGCATGATTTGTAATGGTAAAAAAATGGAAACAGCTTACATGTCCACCAAGAGAGAGACAATAAATATTGGAAGTATAGCATATCCATTTAGTTGAATGTTATGTTGCTACTGAAAAAGATGTAGTCCTTCTGTATGCATTGACTTGGAAAGACAAATACAATATATTTGTCAAATAGACACTCTGGTACCTGTCCAGCATTGACTTCCTTCTCCTCCCCTTCTAATAGAATCCCAGTTTTGTTCTGTTCTCCACCCCCTCCACAAGGCAGTCCCAAGTGCCTCAGGCTTTAGCCAATCTATGTGTCCCCCCAAAGTCCCTAAATACAAAGACCACTTCAAGCCTGTTCTCAACTGTGCAGCCAGAGTGATTAAAAAAATTCTAATCATGTCACCTCCTTCTCCTTTCCTTTGGAATAAAGACTAAAATCCTGTACAAAGTCTGCCAACGCCCTGCATGAATGGACTACTGACTGACCACCCTAGTAGCTTCTCCTTGTATCAATCGCCTGGTTGTTTTCTGGGCTCCAGTCTTACTGGCTTCCTTTAGGTTCCATCAAACACATTGCTTCTTCCTGCCACAGGACCTTTGAACACCATCTCTCCACCATCATCCTTCAGATAGCTCAAATGACACCTTCTCAGGGGAGGCTTCCTGACCACTCAATCTAGACCAGATCCATTTGTTTTGTGCTCTAAAGCATTGTATGCTTTTCCCTCTTAGCCCTTCTCATAATGTGTAATCAAGCATTCACTGTGTGATTACTTGATAAGTAGTGATCTCACTCACTCAACCCTACCACCTCTGAGGAAGAGTCTGTGTCTGTCTTGCTCAAGGTTTTATCAATAGCACCTAGCACAGTACATGGGGCATAGTAGGTGCTCAATAAATGTTTATTGAATGAATGAGATCTGGAACTGTCTTACACATAGTAGGAACTCCATTGAAAATTATTGCATTGAACTGAGTTGGAGGTGGGGATTTTCATTTGTCCTAAGCTTAATCAAATGAATTTATGTTACTCAAAGATTTAAATATATCATAGTCTTCCTTCCTCCATCAATAAATTATATCAACTCTGCCTCCAAAATACATCCCAAATATTTCATCTCCCCTTCATCTCCACTACCACCACCCTAGGCTAAAACACCATGAACTCTCGCCTGAACTATTGCAAAGCTTTGTAATAGGGTCCTGCCTCCACCCAGGTTTCTCTATAGTCATTCTCCAGGAGGCAGCCAAAATAACCTTTTTACATAAGTCAGACCCCTGCTTAAAACCTGCCATCTCTTCCCAATGCAACTAAAAATACACATGGGATATAGTTCAAACTATGACCTGGCCTTTTCTGACTCCTGAAAATCCTCCTTTACATTATCCAATACTGCCTCTATCCCTAACATGCTGGCCTTCTTCTGTTCCTCGTACATGCCAGTCATTTCCCATTTCAGGGCCTCGCACTGGCCTAGGTCTCTGCCAGCAGCATCATTCCCACACGTGCCATCCCTGACGGCCAGGTCTAAAATAGTCACCCAGTCTATCACATCCCTCTACTGTAACCTCTACCCGGCATTTTTCTTGCTTATTTCTTTATCGGTCTTATTCACTTCTATATCCCCCATACCTAGATTGTGTTAGACCCCTAATAGGTAGTTAATAAATTTCTGTTGATTGAATGAACAGCTTACTTAATTCTTTTTTTTTTTTAAAGATTTATTTTTTA
>PVKH010028725.1:0-12783 GCA_004027955.1 Chaetophractus vellerosus
TTCATTTCACATGGGCAGTATCCTCATTCCATTCTTTCAAGGATGTTGCAGGATGCTCTTCTGGTATCCTGGGGCCCCCAAACTTGTGCTTTAGGTAGCTGTGGGTGATTACTAACTACCCCGTAGAATAAGCTGACTCTTGGAGCACTTTACTCTGCTGCCATCTTGTTCCTCCTCCTGATCATTTGATTTTAAACAAGGGTGCTAAGACCATTCACTTGAAAAAATCGTTTCTTAAATAGAGGATGCCAGGACAACTGCACATCCACACGGAAAAGAGTGAAGCTGGACCCCTATCTCACAACATATACAAAAATTCACTCTAAATGGATCAAAGGTCTAAATTTAACAGCTAAAACCATAAACCTCTTAGAGGAAAACATAGGACTAAATCTTCAGACCTTGGATTTAGCAGAGGATTTTTAGAGGAATACCAAAAGCACAAGCAACAACAATAAAAAACAGATTAATTATACTTCATTAAAATAAAATTAAAAATTTTGTGCTGATATTTTGCATCAGCACCCCTTTGGCTGACTAATAGGACTCTATCAAGAAGGTGCAAAGACAGCCCACAGAATGGGAGAAAATATTTGAAAATCCTATCTTTAATATGGGTCTAGTGTTCAGAATATAAAAACTCTCTTACAACTCAATGACTAAACGACAAAAAAACAAAAAACAAAAACCATTTTAAAGATGGGCAAAGGACTTGAATAGACAGTTCTCCAAAGGAAATATACAATGGCTAATAAGTCCTGGAAAAGATGCTCAAAATCATTAGCCATTAGGGGAATGCAAATCAAAACCACAATGAAATACCACTTCACATCTTCTAGGATGGCTGAAGTGAACATAGGAAAGTAATAGGTGTTGGAGAGGATATGGGGAAATTGGAATTGCCGTTTATTGCTAGTAATGGTGTAGCACCTGTGAAAAACAGTTTGGTAGTTCCTCAAAAAGTTAAACATGGAATTCCCATATGACCAAACAATTTCACTCCTAGGTATATATCCAAAAAAATTGAAAACATGTCAAACAAATACTTGTACATGAATATTCATAGCAGCACTATTCACAATAGCCAAAAGCAGAGAAAAAAACCCAAATGTCCGAGAGTGGATGAATAGATAAACCAAAGACACTGCATTCACACAGTGGAAAATTATTCAGTCATAAAAAGGGATGAAGTATTGAAACAGGTCACAGTGTGGATGAACCTTGAAAACATGTGAAAGAAGCCAGACATCAAAGGTCACATATTTTATGATTCCATTTATGCGATGTATCCAGAATAGATAAATCCATAGAGACAGAAAGCAGATTGGTGGTTGCCCCGGGCTGGGGGGAGGGAGGAATGTTGAGTGACTGCTTAATAAGTTGAAGTCTCTTTTGGGGCTGACGAAAATGTTTTTAAACTAGGTAGAAAAGACAGTTGCACAATATTGCGAATGTACTAAATGCCACTGAATGTCACAGTTTAAAGTGGTTAATTTTATACACCTTTCACTTCAACAAAAATACATATGTACATACACTCATATAATATATATATATGTGTGTGTGTGTAGGTATGTATGTATACGTACATAATCAACCGCGGCGGGGGACCAAGGCAGCGCGGACCCTAGTGGCTTCCCGCCTTAGTAGCGGTTGGTACCGAGTCTGGTGGCGAAGCACTAAATTCCTTTTAGTCTGGGCATAGCTCAGTGGAAGGCCAGAACCCGGACACGGCCAGCGGGTCCCAGAGCACCCGGCTAGGGAGCGGTATTGGTGGGAGCAGCCCACCTGCTGCCAGTGGCGCCAGGAGCGAAATATGCCACCTCAAGGGGCCTGGGACCCCGAACGGTGTGAGCAGAGGAAGGTCCCGCTTGCGAGAGGCCATTAATCCTAGGGTTCCCTGGAGTTTTCCATTCTCATATTACCGCGTTTCATAGATCATAAAACTCAAGCTTTATCACATTTATCTGAGATTGGAATGAACCACAATCCATGGTGTGTCATAGTCTAACTGCAGTTTTCTTTCTAAGTGGAGCATGAAACAACGATGAACAGCAGAAAGAATGTTGCCATTGATTCAATGAAATAGGCATTAAATTTTTTTTTGTCCTGTGTTTGTGTGTTTATTAGTTGATATCTGGCTCCCCCCACGAGACGCCTAAACACAGTGCCTACCACACAATAGGCGCTCAATAAACGTTTATTGAATAATAATAAAAAAAAAGGACTCATGTTAGTTCGAGAAGAATGATGAGAAATATTAGGAAGTTTCCTTCAAGTTGATGCTTCAGTTTTCCACCATCCTCACTGATCCCTTGCTGTGAAAGATAAGGAAAGGAGCACTCTTGCTACCTTTCTCCTCCCATTTCCTTGCTTCTGGTTTTTATTCAGTATATTATGATGCTAATTGTCGAGTTTTATAAAATGGGCATTCAGTCTGGTAGCTATAATTCCCAGAGATGTTTAGTCTTGGCTCTACATTTAAATAGGTTTAATTTTCTTTGTCCATCTTTTTACCACAGCTTACCATTCCCCAGTTCCTAGTTTTTGTTCACATCTTTAATGGTTGAATTTCGTTTTTACAATGTATTCAGAGATGTTGTTTTGTGCATGTCTGTTACAAATTATGAAATGTTATAAAACACTTGGCACACCCCGAAAACTTTGCAGATATTTCTCTATTATTTTCTGGCACTAAGGCTGTTGGTGAAATGTCTGAGGCGACCTTACTTTCTTTCTTCCTTTTAGTTGACTCACTTTATTTTCTACCTGGAAGAATTGATTCCTTTAGTCTATCATTCTTTAAATTAAAAAGTGCTACATTAATACAGAAAAATTATTAGTTATTGGATAGCATAAATACATATTTAAGTGATAACTAGATCTATAATTATTTATTTGTGCTCTTACTATGATTTTAAGTCAACTCCTGGTTTATAAAATGGAATACATCTGTATTAGGCTTTCCATTTGAAAATGAGGGACAAAAGAATGCAAATCTCTCTTGCTCTTTTGAATTTATTTTTTCTAGTATGTTAAATCATTTTACACTGTTCTTTTTTATTAGAAAAGTTGTAGGTTAACAGAAAAATCATGCATAAAATACAGAGTTCCCATATTCCACCCTATTATTAACAGCTTGCATTAGTGTGGTATATTTGTTACAAAACACTGCTATGTTTTAATTCTGATTTTAGCTTTAAATTTTTTTTACTTTTGATTTTATTTCCACTCCACTTATTTTTAAAATTTTATATTATATAGCCTAAAATAGTGTACTTTTAAAATTCTTTTAGCTAATTTAAAGGTAGGCAGGAAAAGTTCTGTGTGCAATTATGAATTTAAGTGACACTAGATGCTTAGTTTTTCTCTATAGGTTCTGTAACTGCTCATCTACCTTTTTTAGCTAGATCCTCTTATCCCATTCCATTTATCATGGATATTCCTAAGATATTTCATCTGAATAACTCTGAAAACCCATGGGCCAAATTCCTCCCTACAATGATGATAACATTTTTGTGCTGAGATATCTATAGTATTCCAAAGATTTTTAAAAGAGTTCACAGTTCAAATAGAATTAAGAACTACTTTCCCACATACTCTGATAGCTGTCTTTGGAGGAATAAAGATCTTGAGAAGATTATTTTCTTGGACCATATTAACATAGTCTGATATATAATCAAATTCACTGTGTTTTGTTTGAAAAAATGCCTTTATAATAAACAAATACATAATAAAATAAGTAATAGCTATATGTTTTGGCAAATTCTATAAACATAATTGATGAGGATAAATTTCATCATATTACTCAGTGTCTTATATTTCATATGTAAAATTTCAATGATAATTTTCCTTTAGATCCAATGCCAGAAAAATCTTTGTTTCCTCTTAATACCTGTGATTCCAGATTCTTTTTCCTTTTAAATGAGAATTAGATAAGTTATTCTTTCTTTCATTTTACCTTTTCTGGCAACTAAAACTGAGAATTTAAGGGCCAGCTGTAGTCCAAGGATAGGGTGCCAGTACACCACATGGGATGCCCTGGGTTCGGTTCCTGGGGACCTCTCTGAGCGGGCAGACTGCCTGAGAAGGCAGAGCCGCCATGGGCATGGCAAAAAGCCGCCACGGGCAGGACAAAGCCGCCACGGGCAGGGCAAGCTGCCTGCAAATGTCGCAAAGCCGTCTGCGAATGGAGCAAAAAGCTGCCCGGGAACGGAAGCAGAGCCGCCCACAAGCGGGGCAAGCCGCCTGCGCAGTGAGCTGACTCGGCGTGTCGCCGCAGTGGGAGGAGACAAAGCAGACATAGAAGAACACTAAAAAATGAACACACAGCAAGAGCAAGCAGAAGGGGGGGGATATGTAACAACAACAACAAAAATAAATAAAACTGAGAATTTGAACAAAATTTTAGCATCTAATTTGCTCTTACAAATTTCATCTATTCCATGGCAACTATTTTTCTATTTCTAATTGTATTTTTTTGTGTTTTTGTTATAAACTGTCTCACATGCTTTGTATAAAGAGAGGGCTATAAACAGATTTGCATTAAAAAAGAATCATTTTTGGAACTGGCCATTGGAAGAAAAGGAGTTACAGATTTCCCTTGTCACAATGATCAGTAAAAATATATTCTTCAGGGAAGAGAGAGGATTAACTAAGAGGATAAGATCTTATTTTTAAATAAATTATAAATAGATAATTGTCCCTCAAGTAAGTCAGTAACTATTGAAAGGGATTTGCTTAGCTATTTGGTACCATTTGTGCCCCGATAAAGTGGATCAGCTGTACCTCATAACTGTATCTCAATCCTCTCAGAATAATCCTGTTCATTTACTCAATAAAAAATATAGAAAATAGGGGGCCGGCTGTAGCCCAGTGGATAGAGTGTTGGTTCACCACATGGGAGGCCCCGGGTTTGGTTCCTGGGGGCCTCTCCGAGCAGGCAGACGGCCTTGAGAGGGCAAGCTGCCATGGGCGGGGCAGATCCGCCATGGGAAGGGCAAAAAAAAAGCCACCACAGGCAGGGCAAAGCTGCCATGGGCAGGGCAAGTCGCCCGCGAACAGAGCAGAGCCACCTGTGAACAGAACAGAGCTACCTGAGAGCAGAGCAGAGCCGTTCATGAGCAGGGCAAGTCGCCTGCACGGTGAGCTGACTCAGCATGTCGCTACAACAGGGGGAGACAAAGCAGACACAGAAGAACGCAAAAATGAACAGAGCAAGAACAAGAGAAGGGGGGGGAGATATGTAACAAAAAAATTAAAAAAAATATAGAGAAAATAAATGATTCACAAAAGGGAATACATTAGTGTCTATTCTGTAAAAATGCTAATAATTATAATATAAAAGTGTAATATATAATATATATAATTTAATAATAATGCTAATAATAATGTAGTAATAATTATTATTTTACCTCTTCTAGGATGGGAAGAAGAAGAGAGTGGAAGGGTTAGGATGAGTAAATACAGAAGCTGCAAAGTTTTCACTTTTGAGTTAGATTTGCAAAAATGGTAAGAATTTGGTGATGGAGTAGAGAAAATAGTATGGACCTAGAAGATGGTCTTGGTTACAACCTGAATTCAATTTAGGTTAGTGTATGGTTTGTTAAAACATTCATTTATTTATTCAAAATATAATTGTTGAGTTTCTACTTTGTGTACATACTGTTCAAGAAACTGGGAACACAAACATGAAGGCAGCATTGCTTCCTATCCTTGAGGATCATGTAATTTATGGGAGATTACTTATAGTATCTACAGTCCTGTCTCAGTGAGAGCAACAGAGGCCTGTGCAAAGTGCTCCAAGAATACAAGGGTGAAAATGATTAATGTTGTTTGTGTTTAGGGAAGGCTTCAGGGGACCTGATTTTGACAGATAGATAGAAATTTTAAAGCAGAGAAAGGAAGGACATTGGAGGCAAAGAGAATGACTTTCAAATGTCTGGTGACATGAACAACCATGTCATGTTGAGGACCGTTCTGCATGGCTGGAATTTAGCATGTTCTGGTGGGCACTTGGTAGAAAGTAGTAGAATGTGTGGCTCAAAAGTTGGGACCAGATTGCAAAGGGCCTTGATCATTTTAAGGTGTTTGGACTTTGCACTGTAAGGTAAGGTGAACCTTGGTCACTTAGTCACCCTCACACTTAATTCTAACACCCAAATAACAATAACAACTACTATTGATTTTAAAAATTCAGCATTTTTTTCCTGCCTCCTTAGTTTCTAGGGCTGGCACTTTGCACAATTTGTAAAGTGGGACATAATGCCTTTTGCTTGCCTATGGATAACTGCTTATTACTTTTTAGTAATTCAGGTAGATATAAATTTTTCCTGTATTAGTGATTACCAAGGGAAAAGTGGAATAATATTTACTTCATTTAAACTGAGAGCTACTAAATTTAGTATTTTCACAACTAAATTCAAAATTGTACTCCAATTTAGGCTTGTTTTTGGTCTTGATACACATCCCTGTGGGTATGAACCCATTGTAAGTAGGATCTTTTGAAGATGTTTTTAGTTAAGTTGTGGACAACTGAATCCGGGTGGGTCTTAATCCTATTACTGAAAGTCTTGTAGAGAGAAAGCCACAGGGAGGAGCCAGAAGCTGGAAGTTAGTGGAAACATGGAAAAGAAAGGAGAGGCCATTGCTTTGTGATGGGAAAGACAAGGAATCCAAGGACTGCCAGCCAGCCAGAACACTACCTACCCCAGGAGGAAACAAGTCTTTCAGCCTCGGAAACAGTGAGAAAATAAATTCCTGTTGTTCAAGCCAATCTACTATGTGGTATTTGTCATAGCAGGTGGGAAACTAAGACACTAAAAAATGCAAATAAGCATAAACCCCCATGCCAATTTTTATAAAGTAGTAGTGGTTACCTGAGACAGTATTTGGAAAATGATTTTGATGCTCCATCTATGTGCAAAAGGAAAGAGAGCTATAACTGATTATCAATATTTTCTGTTTTCCAGTAAAGGGGAACTGCATCATGCTTGCAACATTTTTTGCTATCCTTGGTTATGCACTTGGGAGTAAAAGTCAAGTTTTATTATTTATGCTACAAAGTCCATCTTTTTTTAAAAACATCAAGAAGATGGTCACAAGTTAACCATCTGAAGTAGCTTGGAGGACCCATTCTCTTAAGACTTATGAAGGGTTAACTATGGAAGATATAATGTACTTAGTGATGAAGAAATTATGTCAGTTCTTCATTATTGATAGTGAAGTAATGAAAGGATAAGCATATAAAGATAAACAGAATTTAAAGATCTTAGAAGGTGATCAAATACCAATATTAAGTGAAACATATAAACTAACAGTGAAACATATAAACATTACAAACAAAAAAACCCAAGTGCACAAATATTCAATAAAGGAGAGTCAAAGAATAAGAATAAAGTAAGGCACAATACATTTACTGAGGCCATAAAGGCAGCATTTGCTTACACGCATTTTGGAAAAGTTAGATTTGTGAAGTCACACAGCTGGTACTTTGTGTGCCAGAAAAACAGAACAGAGCAAAGAGGCCTCACTTCCCTGTGGAGGACAAGAAGGGTGAGAGCCAAGTTGAATGTTGAGCTGAGTTGAAAGCTTCCTAAAGAAGGATTGGAGATTTATTTCCACTGTTCTGACTTCTGCTAATCTTGAAATTTAGTTAACATTCTGTAGAAAGGGTCATCCAGAGGAAAGCTAATTTTTCCCTTAAGGTTCTTTCTCCTGAATTCCAGATTTCTAAGTAATTATTTTCAAATATCACAATTTTTATTACGTTATCTTGATTATTAACCACTTTGGACCTATCTTGAGGCAAGACCTTTGACCACTAACCAAGAGATCTCTTCCAGACCATAAGTCTGTCGCACAAATGGATAATAATTTACTTGGTAAACTCCCCTTTCATTGTCATGAAAGCCAAACTAATTTGAGAAATTAACATTCTCTTTGCAGGGATTTAGTTATTGATAGACAGTGTACAACTTATTCTGTAAAGAAAGCCCAGAAATCATATTCACTGACAGAAGAAGCCTTTGTCCTCACATTACAGATGAGGAGACAGAATCATAAAATCAATGGATAATTTATAATCTATACACATATTACTCATTAAGTTAGAGATGGAAACTCCAAGCTGTCTGGCAAAATATAATTGTGAAGAGATTTGGTGAATCAAATTGGTGAATAAATCTAAAATAAGTAGTTTTTTCAATAACTTACTTTTATGTTCATTTAAATCCTCAGTAATTAAACTTTACACTTCAATTTACTTCTATAGAACCAGTATTAACTAAATACAGGTCTTCTGAATGCTAGTTTCTCCCTTTCATTGATTTGAGGTTTAAATTTCCTCCAAATCATATGCTGCACATATGTGAATATGTGTGTATATCTTGATATTTAATATTTTTCTACATTTGTTTAGATTTGCATTATGGGAATATATTGACAATCAAATCTCCCAAGCAATCATATTTCCTAATAACTGTGTTGGAGATTAAGTTTCTTCATTTTTCTTTGCTAAGAGGTAAAGAAAATTTGTAAACCATCATACCGTTAGGATTTATATCTATTTTTATATTTAGTTATTCATTTATAACTTCTTTACCTAATGTTTCCCTTACATGTGACCAGATATTTTCAGTTGGAGAATAATCTCACAGCGATATGCTTCTGTATATTCATCTTAGAAGATTTTTAAATGGAGATGCTCTTACTTTTGAGTCACAGCACTATTTTTTTTTGTAAAAGTTCTTTGAAGACTCCAGCTGTGCTTTTATTTTGTGCCCTCCATACAATACTAAAGAAAAATTAGATCCTTGATAATTTTTTTTTTTTAAAACAATGCGTCCATGGACCATACGTATTGTATGGATGTGGCTTTTCAGTGACGCCATGAAATTGGTTCTCTATCAGTCATTTCTTTACATATAATGAGTAACATTCATTAAATATTAGTGTGAGGTTATAGTAAATTTCTTTCTAAGAGTCATGTTAAAACTAAAAAGGGTAAAATTGGATCATAGAGACTTCAGGAGCCATAGGAATGTAAACATTTAGAAAGGAAAAAGAACTGAAAAAAACAATAATTTAGTTAATTTAATATTTAGAAAAATCTGTGCCTTAGTCTATGACTTGGCATTCATGCACTATGCAATGTCATTTGATTTTTCTTATTATGGTTTCTTCATTGTAAAACAATATCTTTTCCAATTCACAACTGTTCTTAACCTGCTAACTCCTTTTCTGGCTGCTTGCTCAGAGAGGGTTCATACAGGCGGTTTCCTATTCCTCCACGGGACATTTTTTTCCTACAAAAAATGGGGTCTATTTCAAGGATAAGCTCTCTTCACTTATGCATTTTCACAGCACAAATCAACACATTGTCTCATGGCTTTAAAAAAAACATGAAGTCCCAAACAGGTTTCTGATAGCAATGCCATGACCTTAGTCACTTGGGTGATTAAAGGCATTTCCTGGGTTACAGATGTTTTTGCTTACAGGATAGAAGAATTATGGTACTGATTAATTTTCTTTCAGCTTTTATACTCTCTCTTCTTCCCTCTTCCTTCTTTCTCTCAGTTGCTTTGTTTCTGTGCTCCCTTAAGAATTAAGCTTCTCATATTGAATTCAGTTTCACATGACCAAAAACCCTAAGTACATGTCCCTGCCATATTTCATCTTGGACTCATCTCAATATTGTCATTCACATGACAATGTGCATTCATATGAATTTAGGACCTGATTATTCACAACACTCTAGAAAGACTGGCACAGAGAAAGGTAGAAATGTATTTTTTACTTAGGAGGAACTTATAAGGCAGAAATCTCAGTTTGAATGGAAGAATATTTGCTTATTTTGAAAAGTAGAAACCAGTGTTGGGGCCGGCTCGATAGCCCAGTGGATAGGGCACTGGCATACCACATGGGAGGCCCCGGGTTCGATTCCCGGGGACCTCTCCTAGCGGGCAGACCGCCTTGAGAATGGCAAGCCGCCATGGGCGGGCCAGAGCTGCTGTGGGCAGGGCAAAAAGCTGCCACGGACAGGGCAAAAAGCCGCCACGGGCAGGGCAGGTCGCCCGCGAATGGAGCGCAGCCAGCCACCTGCGAAATGAAAGCCAGCCGTGAATAGACGCAGAAGCCGCCCACAAGTGGGGAAAGCTGCGCCTGCGCAGTGACCATTCTTGGCGCGTCGCCGCAGCGGGGGGGAAGGGGAGATATGTAATAAAATAAATAAAATCTTTAAAAAAAAAAAAAAAAGAAACCAGTGTTTCCAACCATATATCCTTAGCCTTCAGAGCTCGCATTGAAATTGTCTTTTTATATGTTCTTTCACCTTTAATTGATGAATAGTTGGACAGAAAAGGAGAGATAGCTATCTTTGTAACTCTCAAGGCTAACTCAGTTTCATGGGTTTGAGTCCAACCCAGATGATCAAGAAATGTTGGGGGGCCAGCTGTAGCTCAATTGGTAGGGCGCTGGTTTACCACATGGGAGGCCCCAGGTTCGGTTCCTGGGGCCTCCTTGAGCAGGCAGACCGCCTTGAGAAGGCAAGCCGCCATAGCAGGGCAAAGCCACCACGGGCAGGGCAAGCCCCCGCGGGCAGGACAAGCCGCCCGTGAGCAGGCAAGGCCACCACGCGGTGAGCTGACTCGGCGGGTTGCCGCAACAGGGGGGAGACAAGCAGACGCAGAAGAATGCAAAAATCAATACAGCAAGAACAAGCAGAAGGGGGGGGATATATAATAAAATGAAAATAAAAAAAAAAGATTTGATTATAAAAAAAAAAATGTTGGTTGACCTGAACTGAACTTAATGGAACCTTTTGTAGTCATTGAATAGTAACTGTAACCAACACTGTAATGTTTGGGATTAAAAAAGCTATTATGAAAAATAAGAGTTCATATTTTCCTGCTGAGATATTAATGTGTACTTAACTTGAACAGAAAAAGGCACCTCTTGGGGGAGAAAATGAGGTAATACAGAAATTAGTTTTGCCATGAAATGATCCTGAACAATCTGAGAGGTACTCAAGTTTACTGCCAAGTGTAGCATATGAAAAACTGTTTTCTAAAATATGTCATCTTTCCCAAAATATGAAGTCATCATATTTGGTACTAAATGATTGGCTTAAAAATTTCATCTTCTGGAATACTTTTAACTTCAAATGTGAGCGGTGTAAATTCATAAAGGCTTTCAAGAATAAAGCTTGGTTGTAAAGATATAATAATAAAAGTCTGCAAACAGTAGATGAAGTAATGACTTAATAAGTCATCTTGTCCTTTAAAATATATTTTTTGTATACTTAATATTTTAAAATGCCTCATCAAATGTGAATATTCTCACTGTCCTGATTTTGCGGTAATCAGGGTAGGCTAAACATTCACTATCTTAGAAACCATGCATGTGTCCACAGACCTAGTTTTTCTCCCTAGGTCTGGTTTTCAGAATGCTGGTGATAAACTAAGCCTGATTTATTATGTGACCATCCTGTGTGGGATATGACTGTAACTCTAGGTATCTTTGGTCAACCTTAAGAGATATAGCAGGGGGACGGATGTGGCTCAAATGATTGGGCATCCGTCTCCCATATGGAAGGATCTGGGTTCGATCCCTGGGACCTCCCAGTAAAATAAAAATTAAAAAAATATATATATAGAAGGCGTGCGGGCCACCAGGCCCCGTGCGTGGGTGTGCTGTCAGGCCCGGCAAGCGGGTGAGCCCTCCAAGCCCCATGTGCACATGTGCTGCCAGGCCCCACAAGCCACGCAGCAAGATGATGATGTAAGAGGAGATATACACAAGGGAGAGCTAAGATGAGATGTGCCGAAAAAACAGAAAATAATGTGGCGCAGGCGGTAGGATGCCTCTCTCCCACACCGGAGGTTCCCAGGATCAAATCCCAGTGAAGACAGGAGGAGAAGAGAGGGCAGGAAACGGACACAGAGTTGCCCAGCAAATGGACACAAAAACAGCAAAAATAGGGGGGGGGGGGGATAAAAATGGATAAAAGTAAATAAATAAATCCTTTAAAAAAAGTATAGGGGAGTAAGATACGGACTATAGTTAGTAGTAATACTTTGACGATGCTGTTTCATAATTTGTTAACAAACGTTTCACAACAATGCAGAGTACTTATGGTGGGGTGATGTGTGGGAGCCCTCTATGATGTTACACTTGTTTGTTTTGTAAGTTCACAATGTTTACTGAACACTTATTGTTTATGTATGCTCATATAAGAGTGATATACTTCAATAAATTGTTTAAAAAATGCTTCATCAGAAGAAAAAAGGGATAAATTTCATTTTATAATGATTATATTTTTAGAAAAATGTATCTTCACTGTTTTTGCTGATTATGTGAATAATACATCCACTTTGTAAACTCTTAAATAACATAGAAAGTCTCAAAATTAAAGGCAAAAAATACTCCTGTTAAGCTACTCCGAGAAATATCTTTTTTCCCCAGAAATATCTTATATATGCCTCCAGATATTTTTCATGTGTATATAAACATAACCTGTAAAATATATATTTTAATCCATTTTCAATATGATTTTTATATATATATATATATATAAAGTACAGTGTGGTGATATGGAATGATATTAAACAATTTGAAAAAAGCTAGATATAAATGAGCTTGAAATATATCCATAAAATAATTTTAATTATTTATAACAATACAGATTTTAATTAGCCCTCAAGTAAATTTTTTAAAAGATTTATTTTTTATTTATTTATATATCCCCCCTTGCTGCTTGTTCTTGCTGTGTTCATTTTTGCTTTT
>PVKH010028726.1:0-12795 GCA_004027955.1 Chaetophractus vellerosus
GTTAATGTTGAAACACCGGACGCCTACCTGAAATGGTCTTCCCCCAGATCCCCCGATGGTTCACCACTGTGCTCCCTCAGCTCTCCCCCCAAGCATCATCTCTTCCGGGTCAGGCTCTCTCTGACAACTAAAATACCACAATTTGCCACCACCATCATCACCACTCTTTATCATTTTATTCTCCTTTTTATTCTTTTTCATAGCATTCAGCCTTGTCTGACATTTCAGATATTTACCTGATAATTGTCTATCTCCCCCCAATTAAAATTCAATGTCCATAAGAGAGACTTTGTCTTTTTCTTCACTGTTATATCCCATTGCTATAACAGTGCCAAGTATATGGTAGGGCATCAATAAATATGCATCAGATTATTGAATTCAATTAATGCATTTTGCGCCTAATATTCCTTGACTCCTCAAGCATTCCTGATTAAAAGCTAATGGGTCTCTTAAAAACCCTGTTCATGGACTGCCTTCTATGTGAAGTCTTCCTGACAGACTCCTCCTGACCTGGAGAGAATTAGCGATCCCTCCTTTGTGCTTCCTTTGTTCTTCTCATGTTCTTTCCTCCTATTATTTATTAGTCTGTTTGCTGTTCTCAACTTCTCTATAGACTATGAGCTCCTGAAGAACAGGGACCATTTCTAAGCTAAACTCATCTTTGTACCACCAGTCCTAGTGTTTGTTGAATGAAAAAGTGAGTGAATTTTCCCACCTCAGAAGATGAGCACCACTCATATATTCAACAAAAGAGTCTTTCTGATTCCAGAGTTTTTAGCTGAGGGAGAAAAACAAAAAAACAAAAAAACAAAAACCCAAAACCCAGATCTTCTTAAAGAGCTATTGGCTTTCATTCCTAAATTCACAGACCTAGATCACATCCCTCTATCAAGATCAAAGTGAAAGCCCATTGCCTTAATCATGAAGAGGGATGCCAGTAAGCTTGGAGCAGGGCAGGAGAGCCCTGGTGCTGCCAAGAGAACAGCAAAGTCCAGAATCAAAGAGAGGCCAGCGGAATAATTCCCAAAGCAAAATTGCAGCCCTTCAGCTCTCGTATAAGGGGGCCAACTGCATCAATCTTTCAGCAGATCTACTGTTCAATCTGTTAGGAGAAGCACGCAAAGTACATTTATTTTCAAGTACCCAAGCTCCTGCACTGAATAATAAAGAAAAGAAGGAGAATGGAGATAGAGAACTCTGTTGCTCTTTGCTTGCAAGGCTGGCCAGCACTCGCCACAAAAGGCTGCTGAGCCTGTTCTCACCCAGCCAGCTCTCAGGCCCAGGAAGCCTGCTTTTCCCAGGGCAATTGGTTTTGGCAAAACAGCACAGTGTACCCCGGCCTTCAAACAAGCATCGATGCAAAGCTTTATATTTCAATATTTGGCGGTTTGGTGAAAACCTAGTTACATTGTTTGAGAAATTGACTTTACTGAATCTTTTTGTTGCAAATTCTAGCGTTTCCTCTCTTCTTAAAATTTTGCTTTAGTGTATTCAGAAAAAGTCCTCTGTATTCTTACTAAAAGGTTTATACTAAATGGATTTTTTCTGTCTTACATAAGATGAAACCAGTTTCTTCAATTTTTTTCATGCAATCAATATTTACAGAGTACCTAGATGCCAAAACACTACTGAAGGCACAGGTAAGGTGGGATTTCTTTATACTGGGGGAGACATACTAATGCAGAGAAATAAAGATCTGCCAATACAGTTGTGATGGGGAATCGAATACCACTAAACACTGAGAAAAGAAATGCACATCGTCCAATTACTAATTCCAAAACCACACCCAATTACTGTTTGCTTCTGCTGTTTAGATACTTGGCACATATAAACCTTTTCTGTTTGGTCATCACTAAACATGTCCCAGGTGCAAGTCACAAAATAAGCCAGTCTCAAGTCTGAGTGGGAGATACAACCTCTGCCCCGATTGCTTGCAAATGATCTGATGAACATTCAGTTGCTGCTACCCTATTTAATTAATTCTGATGGGCTATTGATGTACCACAACTGTTTGTCCTAATAATGAGCTCCAAAATTAGAATGGCTGCAACCCATTTAGACAGCTGCCACAGAAAATAAGCATTTGAAAATGCTCTCGGTCAAGGCAATCGGGTAGAAATGGCTGCAGTTCAGCAGTAAATTCACATGATTATGTCACATGAGTTTTATTTTTCCATTTCAAGCATAGTTAACATACCAGCAGTGATGACCGCAAGAACCATTACTAGCTGTAGAGTTAAGAGTGCTGCTTCATATCAGTATAGCAGGGATAAACATGCAGCCTGAAGTGTGCTAATCGTGGACTCGGTATAGCAACAGGCATTGGACAATTTAGGTCAGTTCCTTGCAAGGTTTAATTAGACTAATATATCTGTTTGCAATTGATAGCAGATGTGACAAGCTAATGTGTCCATGTACAGACAAATTAACCTCTACCCATCAGCTGCTAGGATCCCTGAGAAAGCTGCCATGTTTTACTTCTATTCATCTGAGTCTACATACAACTGCAGGATAATTATAAACATAAATGTTAATAGACTATACACTTCACATGAAGCATTAGTCATAGGAAACCATTTTTTCAGGCAGGCTGCCACACTATGAATTTCAGCAACAAAAATGAACATTTGTGTTACCCCTTACATTTTATAAAATGTAGTCACATACATCACGCTTTTAGCTACCTGGTAATAGAAATGATTTGGTAACTTTTCAACTGTTGGAAAAGAGGCCTATCTGCTCCTAAAACTTTCAAGTGTTAAGTCACTGAAATTTGGTGTTATCCCCTCAAAATAGAAATTTTTGTAATATGCCTGGAAACAGTGCCCATTTCCCTACTTCAATTGATTACCATTGCCCCTTTCTGAAGGGAGAACTCAGAGAACAAGACAAATTTTCACAGAACAGGACTTTTTAAAAATTCATTCCTTTTTTTAAAAAGAAACTTTAGATTATATAAATGTTACATTAAAAATATAAGGGATTCCCATATGCCCCACTACCTCCCCCTCCTACACTTTCCCACATTAACAACATCCTTCATTAGTGTGGTACATTTGTTACAATTGATGAACACATATTGGATCATTGCCACTAACCATAGATTAGAGTTTACATTATCGTTTACACTCTGTCCCAGGCAATTTTGTAAGTTATGACAAAATACATAATGGCCTGTATCTGTCATTGCAACGTCATTCAGAACAATTCCAATGTCCTGAAAATGCCCCCATATTACACCTATTCTTCCCTCTCCCATCCCTCAGAACCTCCGGGGTCTACTGCCTCCTCATCAATAATAAAAGTTCTTCCATTGCTAGAATAACAGTAAGTCTATAGTAGAATAACAGTAAGTCCACTCTAGTCCATTGCAGAACAGCACTTTTGATAGACAGGGCCTCTGGTGTTGGCATTGTTTGGTTAGCATCTTAGTTTCCGGGGCTGCCATGACAAAATACCACAACCTCAGTGGCTTCAAACAGCAGAACTTTCTTGCCTCACGGTTCTAAAGGCGAAAGCCCAGCATCGACCTGTCGGCAGAGCTATGGTCCCTCTGAAAGCTGCAGGTTCTTCCCTTCCCCTTCCTAGCTTCTCGTGGTTTGCCAGCAACTCTTGGGGCTTCTTGGCTTGCAGGTGCAGCACTGCAAGCTCTGCCTCCCTGGACACCTGGCATTCTCTCTGCTGCTTTTCTCCTTCTTATAAGGACACCGGTGATACTGGATTAAGGGCCCACCCTACTCCAGTATGACCTTCTCTTAACTAATTCTATCTGCAATGGCCCTATTTCCAAATAAGGTCACAATCTGTGGTACTGGGAGTTAGGTCTTCAACACATCTATTTAGGGACACAATTCAACCCATAACACTTGGGAATAAGGTCAGAGGCAGGACTCCACTGTCAGTCATTGCCGTTCCTCCCAGTGTCCCTTCAGAAAAGGCATAAGCTTGTCCAGAGGAAATGCCCAGGTTGCCCCAAAGTTGGGCCATCTAGCCTTTTGGAGTATGAGAAAAGTAGGCCTTGATTCTTGATCTCTGAGCCTGTGGTATACAAGGAACCCAAAGTGCTTGCAGGACTTGCCAGGGATCATTTCTCAGTGGTAATTTGGCTGGGGTTAAAGAGGCTTTTAAAGAGAACTCAAATATTCCTTCCCTACCTCGCAAACTGAGCCTACTGGCACGTGTCATGCTCCTTGTTTTCTTTCCACCAACTGTACCCGTGGATCCATCCTGTTTAGCAGGAAATGAGGGGTGGTGTGGGAAATAGTCCCATTACTTTTCCACAGACTCTAATGACATATCCCCACTCATTTTTGCAATGTTCATGCAGAGAGGTATTCAAAAGCAACCATGTGGATGTAGCACAAAGAAACTGACTTTATGTTGGAACCTGCCCCCTCCCCACCAAATCAAAACTCTTGCCATATAAAGAAGCCCAGCTTGAAACATCAAAAACTCAGAAGTATTTAGGGAATGTGTGAATGCAAAAAGGATAAAGCCCCAGGGATTATTTAGTCTCAAGAAGGGAAGGAAATGGGTCACTTGATGTCTCTTTAAACATAGGGAAGATTACTATTCGGAAGTCATATCCAGATGTATGAACATTTCTCTTTTGAGGCTAGAATGGGAAACAATGGGCTTTAGCTAGAGAAGGAAAGGATATAGATGTATAAGGAGGGGCTTCCCTCCATTGTGGTTATAAAGCATTATAATGGGATACTAGAGAAGCTGTCAAATCCACTTCCTCGCGGAATTTTAAGAACACGACAGACACCTCTCGGTAAAAATGGTTTAGATAAGCCCTCCCCGGAGGTTGGAGGATGCAGCAGATGACTTCTCAGGGGCCCTTTCAGCCCTATGTGTTTATCATTTTAAAACTGGACCTATCTGGTAAACTAGAAGCTATATCATTTCTTCTCCCCACCCCCAACCCTTGTCTAATCTCATTTTCTCTGTTTATCCCTTGCTTTACTGATGCCTACTTGACACTTGCTCTTTGGATATTGTACTCTCACTGCTGAGGCATGCTATGAAACACACAGACACTATCAAAGACGGATGTGACATTTGCAAGGACAGAGAAAAGATGGTTTCTCAGTACATTATATAAAGGTGCTGTAGGATTTACCCTTGGAAACACACTCTCGAACAAAGCAAGCCCCTGTTTTAACAATATTTTTCCATTGACTTAAAATCTGTTCCATATTTCAAAATACTTTACTTACGGGGGGAGTCCTCAGGTGACATTACATATAGTTTGATTTTCCTCAGACTTGGTGTCCTTTGAAGCCGCACATCCCATTCACTTATAGCGCCATCCTGTGCTGGAGGACACCCAAGGTGGCTGTCGTGGGCTCTGTCTTCTATCACACAAGGCAAACATGAGAGCACGTGAATGATGCTTCACAATGTGAAGGGCTCTTCTGAAACCCCGCACTTTTCCAGTTCCAGATGGTTGCCTTTCCTCTATAATTCAGAGTTTAATGCATGTTGGCTTTCCAGGACATAGCCTAACAAGAGAAGGTTGAAAATTAAGATTCTGAGATTTGCAAGACCAAGAAATTAGTTTAGTTCACCTGAGAATTACTCAGTTAACGTCATTTGAAAAAATAATTCAATATCTAAGCTGACTTGGAGCAGAAGAAACTCTGCTAAGTAGAAGCAACAAAACCATCAGCTTTAAATTTAAATAAAATCACCCACGTGCAAGATGCAAAGTACTGACATGCACAGCAATGCATGCACAAATAAATAAACCAGTTCATAAAATAAGTCACATTTTTATTATGAGGTTGTAGGTAAAAATTTCAACTCGGGCACGCCTGCATACATGAAATGTCATATTTTAAAAATATTTCTATTAATTTCTAGTTTGAGCCCCCATTTGGTAGCACATGGGAAGCAAAGTCTCAAGTATTTCAGGTCTCCTTCTGTATTTCCCCTGGTGACCAGGAGTTCCAGGAGACTTATGGGATGTTAACACATCCTCTGAGAGTATCTGGTCTTCTGAATATCATCGACTGACATCTGCTGCTCCACTTGATGTTTCGTTTTCCATCCATGCATGCCATGGCTGCATATTTGCCCCACTACAACGCTTTTTCAGGTCTGTCAGCTATCTCTCAACCACTTCACTCCCCTCTTGGTGGGTGGGGAAGACCATCATACTCTTTTAGTCTCAGAATTGTTTCAGGCCTCTGCATAGACAGAACTAGCTACATAATTTGTGGGACCTAGTGCAAAATGAAAATGCAAGGTCCTTTGTTTAAAAACTATTAAGAATTTAAAGATGGCAATGGTAGAGCCTTAAACCAAGTACAGGGCCCTGTGCAACTGCACAGGTGGTGTGTTCATGAAGTCAGCCCCGTATACGGATTCCTGAGGCTCAGACACCTTGCTGGGTGTCAGGAACAGCAAGCTGCTTCCTCCTAAGCCAAGTACAGGGCCCTCTGTTTTCAGTAACTCAATCTTACCTGGAGATTCTCTCTCTCCCACCAGCCCCCAGCCTGGGATGGAAGTGGCTAGTCCACAGGACACAAGGTCCCTTCTCAGACCCACAGAGACCAAATTGTCTACTTTCTCTTTCTTATCTCTCTCCTTCCACATAAACAAGCATGGAGACTCCATCAAATCTGGGAGTGTGACAGCCTGACTCTTCTATTCTCAATATATTGTTTAAAGGGTGGGGGAGGGAAAAATCCTTTTTGCCCTGAGAACTTTAGAGCTTAGACTTTTGAAACAAACAAAATGAAAAAAATGAGCAGGTTATGGTAACTCAAAGGCCTTTTCTCTCAATACTATTTTATTGACATTTGCTTTAAAACCCTATTTTGAAACTCAAAAGCCCTGTTTTGGTCCGTTTACTCTCTTTCTACTATGGCATCCCTTCCTGGTGTAAATAAGTATCTAAACATTCCAGATGCTAACCCTATTGGGAAAGAGCCAATAGGTAACAAAAATGGGGAATAACATTGGTCCTCAGTTTCCCAATGAGGGAGGTTAAGTATGTTGTCCAAGGTCACACAGCTAATTAAGTGGCAGAGGTGGGATTTCAGCTTATATGGTTTAGCTCCCGAGTCTGGAATCTTAATCATAATGCTCTACTGCTTCTTTTAGTAGGTGCTAATAAATGGCAGCTTCAGTATTTAGTATAATGATAAAGTAGCAATAATTGGTTCTTTAGGTTTCCCAGAAACAAAAGAACATGCAGACCATTAAAACGAATATATTTGTGGTACAAGAAAGAAACATTTGTTTAGCTTGATATTTATTAGCTTGTCACCCTATTTACCAAAATACTGAAACAATAATAGAAAGTAGTAGCCAAGAGGAGCTAACCTGGGTCCTCTCATTTCTTTTTTAACAGGGGCAAGTAGATCACAGAATAATATAGGTAACAGATATAGGCCATTATATTCAAACAAGATTCTCATCTATAAACTTTTTCAGTTAACTTATCTTTATAAAAGTCTGTCAGCAGTCTTCAGGTTTCATGATAATTCAAGACCACAAAGCTTAATGTAGAATCTTCCAACAGGCAGGTGGCATTCCAAGGGTCACCTCCGAATATAGGCTTAGACATAGGCCACTTCAGGGGCCCAAAGAAAGAACGTGAGTTGCCCTGGCTTAATTACTTCTACCCCTGAGACCGTAGCGGAGTCACTTAGTTTCTGAGCCTCAATGGTAGTGTCTACTAATTCTATGTCAGAACATAGTAAGTGTTCAAAACATAATAGTTGCATTTTTTCCCTACTTCCTTGATTCAGGCGGTAATACCACCAATATACATTTTTAGCTAACATTCATTCATTGCTTTTTATGTGGCAAACACTATTCAAAGCACTTGACATCTATTAACTCATTTAATTTTCACAACAATCCCATGAAGTAGATATTATTTTTAACCCTATTTTACAGATGGGAAGACAGAAAAGTAGAGTAACTTGCCCAAGGTCACACAGTTTATAAACAACCTAGACAACCTAGCTCCAGAATCTACTCTCTTAAAGTAACTAATAAATCATTTTGTTTGTTTGATGTGAGACTTTAAAAGATTTTTTTAATTTCTAGATGACTTTTTGTCCTCCTGATATTTAAAGTAATTAATTCTACTAGATAAAACTATAGAGAATATTTTAATAATCTTTGGTAGGTTGTCTTTTCTAAATAAAACAAGGAAGCTATAATCCATTAAGAAAAAGATGGACAGACTGACTGCATAAAATTAATAACTTCTCAGTAATTACAAACCAAGACAAGTGAAAAACTGGAAGACAAGAATCAAACAGTAGTCAAAGAGTTTAAATCCTTATATAAAAGCCTTCTATAAATTAATAAGAAAAGACAAACGATTCAATAGAAAAATTGGCAAAGAATATGAAAAAGTAAGTCACACAAAAAAGAAACAAATGACAAGTGAATATGGAAATATGGTCAATCTCATCAAAAATCAAGGAATTAATAATTAAAACAATAATGAGATATTACTTTTTCCCATTGGAGTGCCAAAAAAGAGCAAAAATTAACCATACCCAGGGTAGCAAATGTGTGAGGAAAAGAACATTCTCATATGGTATTGTAGAAATACAAATTGGAATAGTATTTTTGGCAAGAAACTTGGAAGTATCTATTAAAATTTAAAATATATATGCCCTTTAACTTAGAATTCAACTTCTAGGAATCTAATATAGAGAAAGATTGTGCATGCACCCAAAGCTATATATACAAGGATGTCCACTGAAACATCGTTGGTGATCCTTAAAAAAAAAGAAGAAAGAATGGAAGAAGGGAAGGAAGGAAGGGAGGGAGGAAGGCAGGGAGGGAGGGAAGGAAGGAGAGAGGGAGGGAGGGAGGGAGGGAGGAAGAAAGAAAAGAGGCAAATCAATCCAGTAAAAGGGACTGTCAAAATAAATTATGATACATGTCTACAATTGAATAATACAAAGGAGGTGGAACTTTACACACTGACATGGAAATATCTCCAAGAACATTGTTAGAGAAAAAGAGCTAGTTGCAGAATAAAATGAATTGTGTAATTCCCACTTATAAAAACCTAAACTACACACACACACTCACACATGCACATATATACAGTATACAACTTTATAATATTATAAGTATACCTTATATAAATTTATAGTAAATGATCTGAAAAGATGCATACTAAATTGCTGATTGTGGTTTTTGTAAAATAACTTATGCTCATGTGTGTCTCACAAGAACAGTACACAGACTTGAATTTGCCTGAATTCCTTATCTGTAAAGAAAGTCTACTTCAACATAGTGCAGCAGTAACACAGTGACTTTGATTTTTATTATGTAATATTTTATATTGTCTGAATTTTTATAATGAACATATATTCACTTATTATTTATGCAATTACAAGATTTTTAGAGAATCAAATAAAAAGAAAATAAAACATTAAAATATTGAGAAAAACCTGTGCTTAGCAGGCTGATTACTGACCCCAAAGATATCAGATCTTAATCCCTTGAGCTTGTAAATGTTACTTCTTTGGAAAATGGGCTTTTGCAGATATGATTAAGGATTTTGAGATGAGGAGATTATCCTAGATTATCTGGGTGGGCCCAAAATGCAATCACATGTATCCTTATGAGAGGGAAGCAGAAGCAGAAGGAGATACACACACCCACAGGGGAGAAGGTGATGTGAAGACAGAGCAGAGGGGGATTGGAAGATGCTGGCCTTGAACATTGGGGTGGTGGGGCCACAAACCAAAGGAACATCAGCATCCACCAGAAGCTGGAAGAGGCAGCTAACCCTATCCCTATCTCTAACCCTAACCCTAACCCTAACCTTACCCTAACCCTAACCCTATCACCACAAAAAAAGACAAATCGTTCCATCATCCCCCAAAGTTTCCTCATGACCTTTGTAATCCATCCTTCTCCACAGCCCCATGCCCAGGCAATCACTCCTGCTCTCCGTCACTATAGATTAGATTGCATATTCTAGACTTCTCTGTATGTGCTCTTTTGTTAATCCATCTTATTTCACTTGACATAATGATTTTGAGACTCATCAAAATATTTCATTCATTTTTATTGCTGGGGAGTATTCTCTTATATGCTGTACCACAATTTTTTTTTCTCCATTTACCTGTTGATATTTCCAGATTTGTTTGTTTTTTGAGGTACTGAGGCAGGGTCTTGAACCCTGGAATCTCCCTTGTGGGAGGCTGGTGCTCAACTACTTGGGCCACATCCACTCCCATTATTTCCAGGTTTTGACTCTTTACAGATAAAGCTACTATGTGCATTTAAGTACAAGTCTTTGTGTGGACATATATTTTCACTTCTCTTTGGGGAAAGCTAGGTTATATAATGGGTGGTATTTAACTTTTTAAGAATCTTCCAAACTGATCTCCAAAGAGCTGGTACTATTTTACATCCCCACACACAGTTCCAGTTCATAAGCACCTGGTCTGGTGAATCTTTTTTTAAAAGCAATTTTATAGAGACATATTCACATACCATACAATCCATCTAAAATGTACAATTCAGGGGCTTTTGGTATTATCACAAAGTTGTACCTTCATCACTGCATTCAATATTAGAGCATTTTCATTACTCTGAAAAGAAAAACCCCCTACCCCTTAGCAGCCACCTCTCAATCCTGCTATCCTTCCCCTGACATACATATCTGCTAAACTGATCCCATCTCTATAGATTTGTTTATATTTATAATTCATATAAATGGGGTCAAACAACATGCAGTACTTTGTGTCTGATTTCTGTCACTTTGGATAATCCTCTTTTTCTTTCTTACAATTGATTAAAAATATTAATATATTAATATTCGCTACATTCCATAGTTTGCTTTAGATGTATTGTTGCCCAAATACCACCTGATTATTAACACCTTGTAATATTAACGTACATTTGTTCTGATTCATGGAAGAACATTCTTATATTTGTACTATTTACCAGACTTCTCATCTGGTACAGAGTTCACTATACTATGCCATCCCTTGTTTCATCCTCTAGCTTCCCTTCTAGTGACATACAAAACCCTAAATTTTCCCTTTCAATCAAAATCATAACCCCATTTTGGTGCCTCTAACTACATTCACTCTAATGTGTTATGATCACTTCTATCCCATTCCAAACATTTACAATCAACCTTATGGTCAATCTTTTTAATGTTACCCATTCTAATAAAACTACAATGGTATCTCATTGTAGTTTTCATTTGTATTTTCATAGTGACAGATAATGTGAAGTATCTTTTCTTGTGCTCAGTGGCAATTTTTATATCTTTTGTGAAATTTATATGCTCAAATATTTTGCCCATTTTTCATTAGGAAATTTGTTTTCTTCTTATTGAGTCCTAAGAATTCTTTATTTACTCTGGATGTAATTTCTTTTCCTGGTACACGTGCTACAAACATTTTCTCCCACTTTGTGTCTTGCCTTTTTTATTTTCCTAATATTTTTTGAAAGTAGATATTCTGAAGTTTGATTAAGGCAATTTTTTTTCTATAGTCCTTGCTTTTTTGTGTGTAAGAAAACTTTGTCTGCCCCAAGATTGCAAAAATTTTCTCCTGTTTCTTCTAGAAGTTTTGTAGTTTTAGGTTTACACTTAGGTCTGTGACCCATTTCAAGGTAGTTTTTGTGTATGGTGTGAAGTTAAGGACCAATGTGCATTTGTTTTCCATCTGGATATCCAGTTGATCTAACACCATTTGTTGAAAAAAGTTTCCTTTTCTTATTAATTTGCTTTGGCATCTTTGTCAAAAATCAACTTACCATATATATTGGTCTCTTTCTGAACTCTCCATTCTTTCCATTGATCTATAAGTCTGTCTTTTCTCCAATGTCAATCTGCCTTGATTAATGTAGCTTTATAAGAAGTCTTGAAATCAGATAGGGTGAAGGCACCATCTTTGTTTTTCTTTTATAAAATAGTTTTGGTTTATCTAGATTCTCTGCATTGCCATATACATTTCAGAATCAGCTTCTCAATTTCTACCCAAAAAAAGCCTACTAGAATTTTGACTGGAGTTGTGTTGCATGTGTTATATTTTTGGAGTTGTGGAGATAAATTTGGGGGAAACTGATATCTTAACAATTTTGAGTCTTCCATTCTATGTACCACATAACCTTTTTTTTATCCCCTCCCCCCCCACACACACACAAATACACCACTTGCACTCGCTATCTGCTCTCTGTGTCCATTTGCTGCACATTCTTCTGTGTCTGCTTGTCTTCTCTTCTCGTCTTCTCTTTAGGAGGCCCTGGGAACCAATCCCAGCACCTTCTGATGTGGGAGAGAGACACTCAATCACTTGAGCCACCTAAGCTCCCTGGTTTTGTTGTGTCTCTCACTGTTTCTCCTCTGTGACTCTTTTTTGTTGCTTTATCTTGTTGCATCAGCTCTCTGCGTGTGCCGGCTGTCTGCGCAAGCCAGCTTGCTTTCACCAAGAGGCCCCGGGAATCGAACCTGGGACCCTCCACATGGTAGATGGGAGCCCAATCATTTGAGCCACATCCACTTCCCCCACATAACCTTTTTAAAAACACTGATTATAAATGCATCTCAAATTTCCTCAAATTTAACTAATTTGTACAGCCTGTGTGTTCGAATTCATCCGTCCATTCATTTATTCAACAAACTTTAAAGAGCTTACTATAAGACCAGGTTCCCTTCTAGGTCCTTGGGTTACAACATTAAACAAATACATAAAGTTGTGATCTCTTGGGGTTTACAGGGTCACCTTAAGAGTGACAGCCCCACTTCCTCTCCCTCTTCCTGCTGATAAAGGACTTTTGTCCCTC
>PVKH010028727.1:0-12787 GCA_004027955.1 Chaetophractus vellerosus
AGAAGCAATTTTTGAGAAGCAGTTTTGATGTTGGAGTTTTGATGTTGGAGAGAAGGCCCCAGGGGTAAGAGAAGTGAGCTGTTCATCTGATATTCTGTCTACAGCTGGCCTTGTGGAGAGACACAAAGCCTAGAGAGCCTCATGGTCTACAGCTGAACTTGTGGAGGAAACAGAAGCTAAGCCTGGAGAGAAATGCAGTCCCGGGAAGAGAAGAACCCAGAAGCCTGAACCTTGGCAAACGTCGGCAACTATCTTGCTCCAACACGTGGCAATGGACTTTGGTGAGGGAAGAAACTTATGCTTTGTGGCCTGGTAACTGTAAGCTTCTACCCCAAATAAATACTCTTTATAAAGACCAACAATTATTGGTATATTTTCAAAGGCATCCCTTTGGCTGACTAATACAGGGAGGAAAGCTAGGAACTCTTAAGGCAGAGGAGACTGCCCCTGCAAAGACTTTGTGGCTGAAAGGGCTTGGCTTCCTAGAGGAACTTTTAGAATGACCTTGTGTTTGCAATTCAGAGAATAAAAGGGAGAGTGGTGTAAAATGAATCTGGGTTGTTAAGCAGAAGCCATCTCCCTGCAAGAGCCTTGTAGGTCAGGTTAAGGATTACTTTCTTCCTGAGAGGAATGGAAAGCCTCAGAATGATAACAATCAGGCTGGCTCCAATGAGGGGAATGGCTGCAGGTAGAGCATTTAGGAGACCATTGCTACAGTCCAGGCAATAGATAATGGTAGAGTGGACCAGAGTGGTAAGAGTGAAGATGATGAGAAATGGAGAGAACCAATAGGGATTTAAAGATTACAACAAGCAGAACCTAGTGATGGATTATATTGGGAGGTAGGAGAGAGGATGAATTCAAGGATCAACTTTTGGATACCTGGCTTGTACAAGTGAATGCATGGTAGTGCCATTTTTTAAATATAGAGACCACAGGAGGAGGATCCAGTTTAGGACTCATATACAAGTGAAATCTGTTTTAAATGTTCACCCAGAGCAATTTGGAAGAGAAACAACATGCCTAGACCTTATTATAAATAATTTTGTGACTACTAAATAATTTTGTTTTCAAATAAAATGAGTCAAGAGGATAAATTTAATCAAAGTCAAAACATGGCCCTTGAGAGACATTTTGCAATGTGCTTTATCCTAACCAGTTTAATTGCTACTGGCAAGTCTGTTTGCTGCAACAATAGGCACCACAAGTAGTTGATGCAAGAAATTTCATATCTAACAGTCAAAATGTTTCTTTGGGCAAGAGGAAATTAAATAAAAGGAAATTAGATGTATAATAAAAATACAAATTTTAAAAACTAATTAAAAGAAAGCAAAAAAGCTTTCTTTTCAATGTATTTACATCATTTCCTAGTATTGATTTTGATGTTGGACAACCTTACGTTCTATTTCTATCTGGCCTCAAATTCTTTCTTCCCTTCTTCTCCAGTGAACCATTTAACAATAGTTTGTTATTCTGATGTAATCTATTTCTAACTCATGACCTTCTCCTTAGCTTCAAAACTAACTCGTAATAACATTACTTCAATGCAAGAGTAGAGCAACTGCCCTTCAAAGTCTCTTTTTCTGGAAATCCTGTGCTCTCATTAAAATGGCATAATGACCTGAGCAGAAAGTCATACCAAATGCTTTAGTGATATAAAACTTGATGTTTCAGTATTAGTGTAGTCCTCCCTTGTCAATCAAAAAGCCACTAGTTCTATTACAAATCTAATTGATAGAGAGTTTAGTGCTATATGAGCTTAGAATTTCAGCCAAGTGCAATTGATTTTATGCAATTGGCTTTTATTCAATTGTACATTGATTTTACTCATTAAGCATCTTGTGAGAGTCTTCAAAATCCCAAGGACATTTAATAGATATCTTAATTCCACCATACTTAGGAAACTATGGGATGTCCTGAACAGTCTCTCTAAGGAAGATGTGGTAGGGAGAGGAGGGAAGAGTATGTGTGTTTTACAGGAAATTGTTGGAAGGATACTGTGGCAGGCAGAATAATGCCACCACCCCAAAAGAACCCGTGATTATGTTACCTTACATGACAAAAGGGACTCTGCAGATGTGCTTAAGTGAAGGATCTTAAAATGAGAACATTATCCTGGATTATCCAGGTGGACCCAGTGAAATCACAATGGTCATTGGAAGAGGGAGGAAGGAGAGAAGGGGATGTGAGACTAGAAACAGAGGTCAGAGTGAAGCAATTGCTGAAACAGGGCCTCCAGCAAAAGGAACACGAGCAGTCTCCAGATGTTGGAAAAGGCAAGGAAAAGGACTATTCCCTAGAACATTCAGAAGGAACCTAGTTCTGCCACCCATTTTGGGTTTACCTCCAGAACTGTAAGATAATATATTTGTTTTATTTTAAGCCACTAAATTTGTGAAAATTTCTTACAGCAGTAGTAGGAAACTAATATAGGTACTGAAACTGTTAACAGTAGTAACCACTCCCGACCCCCACCCCAGGATTTGGGAATGAAGATTGGGGTTTCAGGGGACTTTTACTCTCCAGTCTTAATAGTGTTTGAACTGTTGTTTTATCATGGATGTATATTGCCTTATAAATAAAATTAAACACTCATTAAAAGAAAAATTATATAACATTAAATGAAAAGACAGTATAGAAAATTGTATGTGGAGTAATTGCTCAACCATGTTAAGAAATTAGAAAAAAAATTTAAAAGAAGCTTACCAAAATGTTATCAGTTTATGCTCTTGACGATTGGGATTATGTACATTGTGTTTTCTTTCATCCATTCATTCACTCAACAGTTACTCATTGAGCACCTAGAGAATGTGCTGGGAACTGATAACGGTGAGGAAGAAGGTAGGCACAATCCTTGCCTCATGGAATTTACATATAGCAGAGGATACAGACATTGAGCAGATAATCACATAAATTAACAATGAATTATACTGTGATAAGTTCAATAAATGAGAAGTACAGGCTATAATAGGCAGCCTAACCCGTTTGAGGAAAGCTTTCCTGACCAACTTTAGCTTAGATCTAAAGGATAAATGGGATTTGCTAGGCAGATATGAGAAATAAAATTTTCTTAGTTTTCTACAAAGAACATGTATCACTTTTATTATCAGAGAAAATGAACATTTTAAAAGTATTTTTCAAAGGAAAAGACTTTCTATCTGGTAACAGCAGTTGCTCAGCACTGGAAATGATCTGCTCATTCTGCTTGATTTAGGGTATTTCGCAGAATCCAGTTTAATGATCAGACACTTTTTTCTCTCTCAAATACTTTAGTCACTTAAGAAATTGAGGCCACTAGACAAAAAAGTAAAATAAAATAATGGTTAAATAGCCTACTTGTCTTGAGCTTATGTTACAAAACTATTAGATTTATTACCTTTTGGTAGCCAACCTATCAAAAAGAGTTTATGAAATTCATTTAATGTTTACCTTGAGGGAAATAAGATCCAGTTTCTTTTCCAGTTAAAATTCTACTTTTATCAGATAAAAAATAAGTAATACACATGAAGGAACAGAGAGCAAGACTTATTTGGAAATAAATCAACACAGTATATCACAAAAATAAATTTTTTAAAAGGAATTTCTTAAATGAAATAGGTATCACTGGGTATTAAAAAAAATAAGGATTCCAAATTTCTCAGAACTAGGATTTTCTAATTGTTATAATGCCAGGGGAGTAATAATTTTCCAAACTATGGGGGTGGGGTGGGGGGATAATATCTCTACAATAATTATGCACTATTGATTTTCATAGTTAAGGATTAATGTTTTTAAGGAAGAAAAACAGAGTCTATTAGTAAATGCCATGCCATTAAAAAAAATCACCAAATATGAAATATGCCATCAATTTTATTTGTGATGCCTGTTTATTTGCTTGCTTCCTGGTACACTTATGTGTGTCTATAACATTTTGAGTGGTGATGTCCCTTAATGAGAATCAGCAAAAATATGCCTCTACTGAACAAAAAATATACCATAATGTAGAACTAACTTAAAATGATGATGATGATGTAATGAGAAGTGCCATTTGCAAGAGAGATTCATGCCAGCTAAATTGCAAAGAAGAACACTAAAAATAAATGTCATCAAAAACAGAAGATTTAGATTCTCGGTGGTCCCAGGGCAGAAAAACGCTAAGATACTGATGGCCCGAAGATATAGGAAGTGACAGAAGGATGGCGGAGGGGTGCGAGGCTGACAGAGAGACCCTGGTAAAGACCCTATAAAGTAAAGGAAGCCAGGAATCGCCCATACTCTACTTCTAGCAGCCCGGGAACTCAGCAGAAATGTTTGTCTGTTTTAAATGAACAAATAAACAAACAGATTTTAAACATGTGATGGAGATCTACATCATCCACTAGGAGTAGAAAATTTAGGATCCCCACACACCAGGCCCAAAAGGAAGCCTGGAAGAGAGAATTAAAGAAAAACAGAAAACAGTGCAGGATATTACGAGCTGCAGTTTTGAAGATGAAGGATCCCAAGCAGATTATCTCAGACATAGAAAAATTGGTTGAAATGGAGTTTACCTCCATTCAACAGCCACAGTTAAAAGAGAAGTTGCTGAAAGACAAACGTAAATAGCTGCGTGAAACCTCTGAACATATTCTATGACTCTATGAAAAAGAGAATCCAGATATTTACAAACAATTGAGAAAGTTAGAAGTAAAATATGAACAGAAGAGGGCTCAGCTTAGCCAATAGTTTGATGTTGTCAAGAATGCTCAACATGTGGAAGTTGAAATTATTCCTTTGCCAGATATGCCTCATGCTCCTTCCAACATCTTGATCCAGGACATTCCACTTCCTGGTGCCGAGCCACCTTCCAGAAAACTTTACCGTATGAACCTCTACCTCAGGCAGTTTCTATACTTCCTCTTCTTGGACATGGTGTTTTACGTTTTCTCCCTGGCAGAAAACCTCCTGGTCCTCCCCCTGGCCTACCTGCTCCTCAGATCTTGCAGATGTATGGCCACTAAGTGGGCTTTGCCCTAGATCTTCCTCCTCATAGACAAGATGAAGATATGCTATATAGTCCTGCTCTGACTCAGTGATGTCATCATGATAATGTTCCCAGCACCAGGGAGGATGACAGCAATCCTGAGGTCATGGATCATGGATGACACAAGTGTAACCACCATTGAGAAGAAAGCCACAGAAACCCTTAGTGCCAAGCCACAGATCACCAATCCCAAGGCAGAGATTACTCGATTTGTGCTCACTGCACTGAGGGTGTGTCAGGAGAATAAAGGGGCTACTGCTACTCCCCAAAGAAAGTCAGAGGATGATTCTGCTGTGCTTCTTGTCAAAACAGCCCCCAAACCTGGTCCTTCTGTCCCTTTCTCAGTACAAACTAAAGATGATGTGTATGAAGCTTTCATAAAAGAGATGGAAGGGCTACTGTGACAACTTTTGATGCCATTACAGGCTTCTGTTCACGTCAGTGGTTCATGGAGAAAGAGGCTCTTTTTAAGGATAGGTGAAAGCTAATCCACTGTCATGGTATTTTCTAATTTCAGTGCAAAAAATATCCTAAAGGTTAGCCTTGGTCAGAATTTACTGCATTTAAGTGAGGATATTTCATTTAGAATAGATTATTGAAGCAGTGCTATTAACACCCATTCCCTTTCAAATCACCATTTTCATCTCATTTCTTCTCCTTCTTCAATTCTTTTGAAACACATGACTGGGGAATCTTAGTTACTTATTTGTTTTCACTCTCCTCTCTTGTGTGCTATGGGTTCTGGAGTAGAGATTTCTGAGGAAATGGTTTATTTCATCCCATCTTGGCTTTTGTGTTTATTTTAAATATTTTCTTGTAAATATTTTGTAATATTTTACTTGTAATGAAATGGATCACAATGTCATTTCCTAATACAAAGCAGGATTTGTGTGTGTGTGGGGGGGGGAAATGTACAAGTCTTTGATTGAAATTATTTTCCACTAACCTAAACTTTGAGAGTTTTGTGGAAAAAAAATAAACATTCTACACCAACAATAACAAAAAAAGGAAGATTTGCAGTTCAGATATTCTTTTTTTTTTCTTTTAGCCAAAGAAGCGTTTTTTAAATTTAATATCCCCCCCTTTTAGTCAAGGTCTTTTTCCAAATGCATTCTTTTTATTTTATTTTATTTTATTTTATTATTTGTAGGATACATCAATTACATTCAGATATTCTTGTTACAGGTGAAATAAGTAAAATTCAAAAAATGTATGTAAAGATAATATGTATAAAGTTCTTAGCACAAACTTCCAGGCACAAAGCAAGAGCTCAATAAACAAATCTCAGATATTATTGTAATTCATTTTCCTCTACCTTTCCCAGAAGCATTGACCCTCTCTTATGCTCCCATAACATCCTACATATACTTCTATAGTAGTCCTTCTCTCATGGTGGACAAATTGAACTCCTTGAGGGCAAAGACCATGCCTTATCTTTCTTTTTATCCCCATGACTTAGTATGATGCTAAAAGGTGCCTATAAATGTTTGGTAAATAAATAGATAAGTGATATTTCAAAGAAAATTTATACCCTAATTGGAGAAAAGAATCTAGAAATTATGAAAAAGTTTTATATTAAAAGAAAATGAAACATATCAATGAAAAGTACAGCCCACCTTATAGTTAAACAAGAAAAGACAATTGCAAGGATGAAATTCAGTGAACTAATCTACAGTAAATTGATATAGTATGTCAAAGAAAACAGAATGGTTCGATTTTTAGCAAGACAAATTAGGGACTTTCTATAAAAGCTCAATCTATGTATAACATATAACTTTATATTGACTGTGTTGTTTTTACCCCCTAACAAATATATTTTAGTCACGTTTGCTAACAAATAGCAAGATGGATAGATTTTAATTGCAAAGTAAGCAGAGCAATTAGAAGGGCGGTCAGCTAAAGGGAGGAGGAGAAAAGTAAATGGGCATGGATACTCTATAAGTGCATAATCATAACTAGATCTTTAGTGTTAGCTGTATGTCAGTACTTGACAGATTCATCAAAAAGTGAGAAAGTCTTTGAGACACACAAAATGTTTCACCAGCCTAAAAATTCCTCTCAGTAATGACCCCGAATTTACCCAAATATCACTATTCCCCTGCAGAACTATACTCAACGTTTTGTGTAGTTAACTTGCATATATATGGGTGAGCAACTGTTCATCATTTCCACTTAAATAAATTAGGGTTTAAATTTCAGTTTTGTAGAATTAGATTAGACATCAGAAAGAAATTCATGCCCTAATTTTTAAAGGTTTTCAACTATCCTCCTTGGAGATTTTTAAGATTGTAAAGACTGTAACTTCACAATGGTTTTGTCAGTAAGACCTCTTCAGTTAGCATCTAAAATTATACTATTCTATATGTAATTTTTTTTTTTTGAGGTACCAGGGGCTGGGGATTGAACCCAGGACCTCATATGTGGGAAGCAGGCACTCAACCACTGAGCCACATCAGCTCCCTGAGTTGGTTTTTTTGTTTGTTTGCTTATTGCTTGTTTTTTTTTCAGGAGGCACCAGGGACTGAACCCGGGACCTCCCATGTGGGAAGCAGGCACTCTACTGCTTGAGCTATATCTGCTCCCTTATATGTACTTCTTAATCCTCCAATTGGAGCATTTGGTTTTCTTATTGTCTAAGAACCATTCATTCATAAAATAGGGAGCCCCTTCCAAGGACCCCAATGCCAATAAGTAGTTAGTCTTGACTAGAAATATTTTTTCAACTTTCTGTTTGTTGATTTTCTTAAGTTTAACCTAACAATCTTATATGCAATCACCATGAATGACTATTTATGGAGGCTAATGCCCACCTTTAAGTCTCTTCCATCTGTATTGACAGAGTGGTCAAAAGTGCAGCCTCTAGAGTCAGGACTGCTTAGGTTTCACCCATGTTACTAGTTGTGTCTCCTTGGGCAAATTATTTAATCTCTCTAAGCATTAGTTTTCTCATATATAAAATGGGAATAATAATAATGCTTACTTCAAAGAATTGTTATGGGCTTAAATAAATTGATGCATATATGCATGAAAAAGCCCTTACTTAGATTAACACTGTGTCTGATACAAAATGAGTGCTCAATCAATGTTAGTTATTATTTCCTTCTTTTCATCCCCTCTCGTCAGCCCCATTCCCTATCTCTAGTGCAATTCTCCAGCTTGTTCTCTGCTTGCCTTATCAAGACACCACATTCAGATCTATGAGGGCAAAAATTATTTGGATAGTCTGACTTTAACTCTATGACAAAATAAACTTTCACTGCCTTTCCTGAATTTCACTTAAAACATTTCTGTTCAATGTTCTTGCAAACTTCAAATAGATATTTTTAATATTTCTACCCATGAACATAGTAAAATAAACAGAATTACATTACAATTTATATTTCCAGACATCTCTCTCTGTAATGGTGCATTCTGGCAAAAATAAAATAACTTTTTCCGATAAACTAGAGCTTTCCTAGCATTTTTATTTGATCTGTCAGTTCTGATGAAAGAGCCTAATGTTAAGTGTGGTTTCAAAAGCTTTTCTGCCAATAAGAGATGGATTGTTTTGAATAGAGAAGTACTCATCAGTGAAAGATATGTATAACTATTAAGTCAGTAAATTTCTATAGCTGTGGCCTCATTGTTTTAAAAAGCCAAACCAAAACAAATATTTAGTTCTTAAGGACATCATTAGATACAGACGTCTAAGAACAAATTTAATCAAAATAAAATGCATTTTTGCTCCTTTTGGTTTGCGTCAGTACTGCAAAATGAATATGAATGCTCTGTTTAAATTTTATTTCTTTTGACAGTTGAAGATTTTTATCATCTGAGATCAAAGCTGATTTTTCAAATAAGTAAAACAAATTTTAATGTCCCCATGTGGCTCTCTCCAGTTTCTTCCATCCCTTTTTTAAAGGGGATTTGTGATTATTTCAAAGAAAGAATTTAATCAGATAATTTTAAGCCATATTCAAGGATTAAAAGGAAATCGTGTTGAAGACATAATTGGAGACAGTTATTGTAAACTGATTTTGGACATTTTAATGAAGACACAATACAAGCAAGAGAAAGTACTTTCTCAGTAACTACTATATGCCAGGCATCATGGTAAACACCAAGGATAAACTCTGAGTATTACAATTCTTAGTTGCAAGGGGCTCATACAGCAATAAGGGAGCCAGGGAGGAGCCACTTGAACAAGTAATTGTGTAAGCATGTGGTGGAGCTATAATGGTGTATCTAAAGCCCTACTGGAGTACAGAGAAACTGCTAATTCATTCTAACCTCTTTAAGCCAGATTCTCTATCTGTATAATGAAGATTAATATTACGTCCTAACTCATAGGGCGTTTAAAAAGACTAAATGAGATAAATGAATGTATAGTGCTTAGCACAATGCCTGGCATATGGTAAATGCTCAATAAATGTAGCTTCTGTTATTATTTTTACTATTGCTATAATTAATATTAGGAGAAGTCAGGGAATGTTTCACTGAGCAGTTGACATTAGAACTGTGTCTTCAGGGATGGGGAGGAAAGAGTAAGAATTTGCCTGTTTGGAAGCAACAAGCAACATGAGTCAAGATATAGAATCACAGAAGGGCAGGCTTTATACTTTTGAGGAAGAAGCGTAGGAGCATGGCTGTGAGTGGTGGAAAATGGCGCTAGCCTGAGAGGAACCTTGCAAGGGTACACAGCCATTATAAACTTTCAAGCAGCAAAGTAATATGAGCAAATTTATGCTTTAGGAAGACAGCAGTGAAGAGACTGGAGATAGGAGGCTATTGAATTGGTTGGGTGAAAAAAGGAGTACCAGCTCAAGCCTACATAATGCTTGGTTTATGCATATGCTGTTTACCGTATATTTATGTGTATTAATTCTTATAACAGTCCTATAAGGTAGATGCCATTATTATTTACAGAGGAATAAACTGAGGTAAGCAGTTATTGAATAACTTGCTTAACTTTATACGGCAAGTAAGTGTTGAGGCTAGAATTCAAACCCAAGTAGTCTTGCTCCTGAATCAGTATATTTAACCACCATCTTTCACTGCTTCTCAAGTAATAAGAGTCAGGCTAGAGAAAAAAATAATAATAAAAAATAAATGACAAGGGAAATTACATACAAGGAACATTTTGAAAGTAGAATCAACAGAATTTGATGACTGATTATTAATTCAACAAAGATTTATTGAAGACCTACCACATGGCAAGCACCTGGAGCTAAAACAATGAAAAAAAAAAAAAAACAGACAAGGCATCTGTTCTCATGAAGCTTATTTGCCAGTGGGGTAGCAGACAACATGTGACTCATGGTAAGAGTGAAGAAAGAAATAGAGTAATGGGTAATAGAGAATAATAGAAGGGGATGAAAGAATGTCAAGTGTGGGGGTAGGAGAGGGTTGAGGGGGTAGATTCAACAATGCCAAGAAAGGAGAGGCCTAGAAAGAGGCTCTAGTTTAGGAGTTAAGAGGTCCTTATGACTTTTGCTAGAGCAATTAAAATTCATATCTCATTTCCCACAGAAATTTGTCTAGAGCCTAACTAATCCAATCACTTTAACAATCCATAAAAGCACGTATATGCAATTGTTATTTACTGATATCTTTACATTTTACGTTTCTGTTAATATGATTATAATATTCACTATTTCAGTTCCTGTTTTTGTTTTGGTGTTATGAGTGGGAGAGATATGATAAGCTGGTAGGAAAGTTTCACGAAGGAATTGAAGCTGAAATTTGAAATAAGGATATGTTTTCAATAGGTGGAATGAGGGTGAGGGAGATTTCAGGTATCTGAAAAAACACAAAATTGCAGATGGCCAACAGCAAAAAGTGCTAGAGAGACAGTAATTAAACCAGTTTAGTAGGGCTTACCAAGAGTTCTTTTATGGCTGCAGTTAGGGATAAAACTAGAAAGTTGTTGGTGACAGAATGTGGAGGAATTTAAATAGAATATTCAAACACGTTCAACTCTTCTCCTGTGGGTAAGGAGCGATCCCTGAGAACTAAGAAGTAAGGGAGAGACAGGATAAAATTATGGTTAATACAGGAATGGGGTGTGGAAGACTGCAGGCAAACAAGGCAAGTCAGTCTCAAGCCCTTCCCCCAGGTGGAGATGCCAATAACAGAAACAGGGAGACAAGTGGGAGCTGGTTTCAAAAGATGGAGAAAAGAAGATGAAGAATTTAGTTTTGGACACGTTATTTATAGGTGATGCCAGGTCAAGTAGAAATAGGCTCAAAGCAGTTGAAAATGTGAGATTAGAGGTTAGGGTTGAATGTAGGCACTGTTTGTACAGATATACCACATGAGAATGAAGAAATGCTTGGAATTTCAAAGAAGAGGCCTTGAAAAAGAGAGAAAAAACCCAGAACCAAGAAGAACCAAAACCCAGAACCTCTCTGTTTAGCACAAGAGTAGGAAAAGAGAAAAAGGAACTGATGGAAGAGGTAGGAAGAAAATGAAAGTAGCCTGATGTCACAGAACCTAGAGAGAAATACACAAATGGAAATGATCACCAGCTAAGAGTAGATGCTGTGGGATAATAGCCTGAGGTATTTACCAATGTGCCTTCTAGGCCCCACCATGTCTTCCTTCTCTGCCCATTCCCCCTTCACTTCCTCATAAAAGCATCTTCCCCTAGTTGGTCATAGGTATACATTGCCTCCAGGGGTAGCAGGGATATAAAAAGAAGAGGTCAACACTCATAGCTTTTGAATTCCAAGGTAGGTTTTTTTGTTTTTTGTTTGCTTGTTTGTTTGTTTTTAACACTAAAGTCCATCACTTTTAATTTATAACATATCAAATGAATTTAACTATTTTTAATACTTTACTTTTTACAAGGTAAAAGGACAAATCTTTTACAATAATTTGAAATTTAAAGAAACTTTTCAGAATTTGATTTTGGGAAAGCAAAATTTTAAAAGTTGTTAGATTTGAAAATTATGTTCTTTTTTTAAAAATTTTTAATTAAATTTTTTTTTTTAGGATACATCGATTGCATAAGTGTTACACAAAAATTTTAGGGTTACCCATATGCCCCACCTCCCACACCTCCCACAACCTCCCACACATACATCCTTCATCAGTGTGGCACATCACCTGCAATAGATATACACACTTTGGGGCTTTGCCACTAAGCATGGACCACAGTTCAGACTGTAGGCCACACTCTTTCCCACACAGTTCTACATGATACATGATGATATAAAATGGCCTTATATCAGCCTTGTATCAGTAGATTTTTGAGTTTTAGAATCTGAGTCCTTTAGAATTGAGGCACAAGATTTCTTTCGTTTAAAAACTCTATTTAAAAGAGCCATAGTAATAGCCACTTGCCTTCCTCTGGGGAGTAGAGCTTCAAGACGGGAAGGAGAAAGCTTCGACACTGGCAGGTCCTTCTGAGAGGCCTTTTCCCTGCCTGCTCCATGAGTTGTCCTCAGAAAGGGTGGATGACAGGCCCATCGTATAAACTGTGGGGGATTTCCACGGAGGGGACTTGTGTCTGTTTCACATCTGGAGCTTTGAAAGTGAGGCGATTCCACAGATGATGCCAAAGATGTGCCTTGGGCCACAAAGGGGTGACGGCAGTGGGTCAGAGAAGACCAGTGACAGCTCTGGATTGCTCACAGCCCCAGAGAGGTGAGGGGCAACTGCCAAACTTTCTCGCCTGCTTCACAGAAGAAAGTATTCAAAGGAAGCAGCCAGAGGTCCAAAGGGTCTTGTAGTTCTTTAAAAAGATCACATTTGCAATATCACTGTGGACTGTGAAAGCAGGAAACTAAGGGCAGACCCGGTAAA
>PVKH010028728.1:0-12783 GCA_004027955.1 Chaetophractus vellerosus
ATTATGTAGCAATAAGAAGAAATGAAGTCATGAAGCATATGACAACATGGATGAACCTGGAGGTCACTATGTTGAGTGAATCAAGCCAGACACAAAAGGGCAAACACTATAGGATTGTGCTGTTATGAACTAAATATATTGTATAAACTCAAGGAATTAATAGAATATAGGTCACCAGAAAATACAATGAGGGTAAAGAATGGAAAGCTGAGGGTTAATCTGTGCAGAACTGGTTAAAAGGTTGTTTATAAATCTTTGGACATGAATAGAAATGGTGAGAGCACATCATGCTGTTCGTGACTAGCAGAGCTATTACGTGGGTATGACAGTGGTTGAAAGAGTGAGTCTAAGTTCATGTATATTACTAGAAAGAAAGCTAAAAAATGTAACGTGGGACAGTATAACATAGTGAAGCCTCATGTAAAACACGAATGTGGGTGATATTGCATATGTAAGACTTTTTATAAAATATAAATACAAATATACTGGAGAGAAGGAAACAGAATAGCAGCTCTGTGCGGCAGGGAAAGCATAGAGAGATTGTGATGAGGTTTGTTTATTTTTTGTTTATTATTTTTATTGGAATTATGAAAATGCTCTAAAAATGATTAAAGTGATGAATGCACAACTATGTGATTTTGCCAGATATCACTGTACACTTTGGATGGATTTATGCTTTAATTAATATGCATCAATAAAACTGGTTCAAAAATGTTTGAATTGTTGAGAAAATAGATGCAATTGCAGGTTTTAGATTTAAAATTCAGTTATTAAATAGTATCATAGAATTTTAATGTTTTTTTAGAAAGTCCCTGATATAACATTAAGGAAAAAATGTATAGGAAAACCTGTGTACAAAGAGAAAAAGACAGGAAGAACTATGACAAGATATTAATTCATTGACAAAGAGTTATTGTGTGCCTTTTATGTAGTATGTCCTGGGAGATATGATGGGGAACCAAATGAGAAAGGTTTGTGCCTTCATGAAGCTTACATATCAGTTGGGAGGAAAAGGGGACAGTATACCGGTGTTTCTGTTTTCTGAAATAACAGCCATATTGAAAGATAATTCGCATTTGATACAATTCACCCATTGAAAGTGTGTACTTCAATTCAGGGTTGTGCAGCCATCACCACAACCATTTCCAGTATTTATATGTTTTTTGTAACTGCATGTATTTTTTATTAATTTTATATAATTCTTGAAAGAACATCTTAATTGTACTATTAGATATAGTCCATCAATTACATATATAATGCAGTACTATTAATTACATTGATAATGTGCTACTGTCACCACCATTACCAAACCTTTACAATCAACACTGATAGAAATTCTGTACATTTTAATAAGCATTACCTCCCATTCCCTACCCCCAAGCTAACCACTGGTAATCGATATTCTAGATTCTGACTCCGAGTTTGCTTATTCTAATTGTTTTCCAACAGTGAGATCATACACTATCTGTCCTTTTGTGTCTGGCTTATTTCACTCACAACCCATCTCATGGTATTTGCTTTGAGCAGCCATGAAACTAAAACATATACCACATTTTGTTTATCCATTCATTAGTTCATGGACATTTGGGGTGCTTCTATCTTATAGCAATTGTGGATATTGTCACTAGGAACATCAGTGTACAAATATCTGTTGAAGTCCTTTCCATTCTTCTGTGTATATACCTAGCAGTGGGATTGCCAGGTCATATGGTAATTCTTTTTTTTTTAAAACAATTTATTGAAGTATATCATTCATACATGAACATACATAAACTATAAGTGTTCAGTAAACATTGTGATCTTACAAAACAAACATGCATGACATCATACAGGGCTCCCACACATCACCTCACCACAAATACTTGGCATTGTTGTGAAACATTTGTTAACAAATTATGGAAGAGCATCGTCAAAGTATCACTAACTATAGTCCATATCTTTCTCCCCTATGCTTTTTTTAAAGGACTTATTTATTTATTTACTTTTATCCATTTTTACCCTCCCTCCCCCCGGTTTTTGTGTCCATTTGCTGGGCGACTCTGTATCCATTTCCTGCCCTCTCTCCTCATCCTTCCTGTCTTCACTGGAGTTCAATCCTTGGAACCTCCAATATGGGAGAGAGGCATCCTACTGCCCGTGTCACCTTAGTTCCTGGTTTTTCTACACATCTCGTCTTGGCTCTCCCTTGTGTCACTCTCCTGTTGCGTCATCACCTTGCTGCATGGCTCATGGGGCCGGATAGCCTGCGCACCTTCTATATTTTTCTTTTTTTAATTTTTGCTGGGAGGTCCTGAGGCTCGAACCCAGGTCCCTCCATTTGGGAGACGGATGCCGAACCATTTGAGCCACATTCGCCCCCTGCTATATCTCTTAAAGTTGATCAAAGATACCTAGAGTTATAGTCTTTTCCCATACAGGCTGGTCCTATAATAAGTCAGGCTTAGTTTATCACCAGCATTCTAAAAACCAGACCCAGGGAGAAAACCTAGGTCTGGGGACACATGCATGATTTCTAATATAGCGAATGTTTAGCCTACCCTGATTATCAAAAAATCAGGTCAGCGAGTCCAGTACATTTTTAATCACCCCACAGAGAAATCCCTACCCAGTAGCAGTCATGCCCATTTCCCCTGGTCCCCAGCCCTAGGCAACCGCCAATCTACTTTCTGTCTATGGATATCTCAATTCTGGACATTTCACATAAATCCTACAATATTTCGTCCTTTATGACTGGCTTCTTTCACGTAGCATAATGTTTTCAACATTCATCCATGTTGTAACAGGACTTCATTCCTTTTATTGCTAAATATTTTATGTATGGATAGACCACATTTTATTTATCCATCCGTCACCTAATAGGCATTTGGGATTGTGTCTGCCTTGGCTGTTGGGAGTCATGTGCTCTGAACATTTGCGTACATGTTTTCGTATGAACATATATTTTCAGTTCTTCTGAGTATATACACCGGAGCGGAGTTTCTGGGTTGTATGCTAACTCTGTGTTCAATTCTTGAGGAACTGCCTTCCCAGCAACAAGGTATGAGGCTTCTAGTCTTGTACATCCTTTGCATCAGTTGTTTTTGTTTGTCCTTTTATCATCGCCGTCCCAGTGGGTATGAAGTGGCACCTCATGGTAGTTTTGATCTGCACTGCCCTGAGAGCTGATGGCACGGAGCATCTCTTCATGGGCGATTGGCCATTTGTATATCTTCTTTGGGGAAATATTTATGCACATCCTTTGCCCATTGGGTTATTGGTTATTTTTGTTAATGAGTTGTAAGAAAGAATACCCTTGTTTTCTTGTTACCATGTAAGTAAGATAATTTCTTATGGTGAATAGTTTTATGGAGGAAACTAAAAGGCTACCTGAGAGAGACTGAGATAGACATCGTCAGAGACACAGAGCCAAGACCTGGGTGTGGAGAAGGCGCTGTTCATGCAGAGGGTAGGGGGAGTGTTTGGGGCTACAGAGCCTCACATGCGGAGGCCTTTGAGGGGGATTGACTTGATACATTCAGGGAACAGAGAGGACAGTGAGGCTGAAGCATGGCAGGCAAGAGGACAGCAGTAGGAGATGAGGACAAGTGAAGTCGATGGGCACTAGAGCAAGTGTAGCTTGGTAGAGTTTGGATTTTAATGGCAAAGGGAGGCTTCTAATTAGGGGAGTGAAATGATGCTGATTTATGGCTGCTGTGAGAAGAATGGACTGGAGTGGGCAGGAAACAAACAGGGCGCTAGGTAGGCTGTCATGGCAGTAGATCTCAGTCCACGTGACGGTGGGCTGCTCTGGTCGTGGTAGATATGGAGAGCTGCAGGATTTGAGATGTGCTTTTGAGGCGGTGTCTGCAGGATTAGCTCTAATGTTAGATACGGGGTGAGAGGGAAAGAGGCGACAGAGAGGGGACCAAGAGGGGACCGTGAGGAGTTAGCCTGTGCAGCTGGCTAGAGGATGGCCTTGAACTGAGAGGAGGAACAATGTCAGCTGAGAAAGGAGAGTTCCACCTGGTCAGTGTTAAGACGGAGCCCTGCTTGTGTGTGCAATTGTCACTCACCAAACTTGGCAAGTTTTCATCTATTATTTCTTTGAATAATTCTTTCTGTTCCTGTCTCTCTTCTCCTGGTACTCATGTTTCACATATGTTGGGGCACTTGTGTCCCGCTTTTCTCTGAGTCTCTTTCATTTTTGCTCATTTTTTTCCCTCTCTGTTCTTCAGATTGCAAATGTGCTGTTTCTTTCTTCCTCCAGTTCAAATCTACTGTTAAGAGCCTCTAGAGGATTTTTTCATTTCATTTCTTAGACTTTTCAACTCCAGAATTTCATTTTTAACATAATTTCTGTCTTTTTGTTGATATTCTGTTTGATGAGACATTGCCATCATATATCTCTTATTTAAGAATTGTTTCCATCAGTTCTTTAAACTTAATTTATGATGGTTGCTTGAAGTCCATGTAAAATGTGACATTGGACCCTCTCACAGGCAATTTCTGTTGCCTGCCTTTTACCCCAGTGTGGAGATTATATTCTCTTGTTTTTTTGCATGCCTCGTAATTCTTTATTCAAAACTGGATACTTGAGATAATGTCGCAGCAGCTCTGATCCTCACACACCCCCAGGAGTTATTTTTGTTATTGGCTTAATTGTCTCGTGACTGGCTGGGTTGTTTTGACGGAATCGAGTCCCTACCCCACTGTTAGCATGTAGTGTTTTCCAGGGGCACAGTCACCCCGGGTTCATAGTCGGTTGAGCAGGGCTTGTCTTGTCGCTTTGATAAGCTAGGTCTGCCTCTCTGCAGCACACCCAGCTGTTGCCCTCCACTGAGGGCTGACTGATGGCTGCATGTGTTTTCCACAGTGCTCTAGGGCATAAATTGCTCCACACACTGATCCAAATAAATTTGGGCTCCTTTGTAGGGGCAGTTTTTGAGGCCAGTCATTGAGGTTTGCTCTGACCTCAGAAAGGTTCTTCCTAGCTTTTTCCCCTGGTTTGGCCTGGTAAACTAGCAGTCCCACAGTTCAGCTTGTTATTGTAATGAAGTGACCACCTTCCTGCTGCTTGCTTATCACCAAAATCTCCATTGTTTTCGAGAGCATCCTTAGGCTTGGACATCCTCAAACTCTGTTTTGAATAAAGTCAGTTCCTCTAGAGTGAACTTCTGAACTCCTTGTTCTTATGGCCTGCCTCTCACCCTACCCTTTCCACAGCTCTGGAGCTGGTGGAACGTACAGTATCCAGCTTTTCTCAGAGCCCTGGTTTTTTATGAACTGAGCAGGGATGGTAGTTTCTGGTCTTCTCAGCTTGCCTCTTCCAGCAACCTCTGCCCTACTAGCCAGCTGGAGAAAGAGTCATCAGGGACCCAGACTTTTGGTGTGCGGTGCCTAGCATAGAGCATCTGCTCTCCAGGTGGAGACTCAGTGGAGGATAGGAACCTCCAGCCTCTTGGTGGCACTTGCCTGGGATTTAGCCGCTTTAGATAGAGCTGGGTGAGATGAGAAGTGTTGGTGGGCTGCCCCTCCAAAGGATATACCGTAACCCTTGACTGGGAATTGGTGGGATAGAGAGCCCTGTGTTCTCGGCTGCAGCTGCCTGAATGCTCAGTCAGGAGGAACTTTGTATGAAGCAGGTCATGGTTGGATGCCACAGACTCTTGCTGTTCTTATCAAGTTTTAATGCATTTTCTTGAATAAATATTTCTCCATTTGCTGTATGCTCTTAGGACAATTTTAGAGATTTTAAATGGCTGTTGTTTTTTTTAAAAATAATTTTCACCAATTATGCTTGTTTTGCTAAGCAGTGGGTCCACAGAACTCCTCACACTGCCATTTCAAGAGTCTGGAACAACATTTTTACTCAAAAGAACAACTCCTGACAGAAAATGAAGGAAGTACATCTGTCACTTCAAGGAAAACAACTGGCAGCATTTGTTGACATAAAATTTGAGCTTTCAAAAACAATTAGAGTTTTAGGGGAACAGATGTAGCTCAGTGGTTCAGCACCTGCATCCCATGTGTGAGGTCCCAGGTTCAATCCCTGGTACCTCCTAAAAAAAAATTAGAGTTTTAGAAAATTATTACCACTAGATGTTTGACATCTTCCCAATACTTAATCTTTTCTGATGAAATCAATAGTGATATTAATGAATGTGATTTTTTTATATTAAGTCACAAAATGTGTCAATGTCGTGGTAGATTGGTATAACTCAATGAACCAATATTTTCCAGGTGACCAATGCATGATTTTATAAAATTTTATATGACATTCAAAGTACAAGATAAACCATTGGATTTTTAAAAAATTTATTCAAGTATATCATTCATACATAAAAAATAAATGTAGAGTAATAGTTGTGAACTTATAAAACAAACATACATAACATCATACAGGGCTCTCATACCTCACCCCCCCACCAATACCTTGCATTGTTGTCAAACATTTTAAACTAATGATTAAAGAGCATCTGCAAAATATTACTACTAACCAAAGTATCTTACATTTGCTGTATCTTCCCCCAACCCACTCTATTATTATTATTATTATTATTATATCATTTATACATGAACATACATAAACAATAAGTATATAGTAAAAGTTGTGAACTTACAAAGTGAACATGCATAACATCATACAGGGGTCTGTTCCATACACCAACCCACTACAGACACCTTGCATTGTTGTGAGACATTGGTTACAAATTATGAAAGAATATCATCAAAATCTTACTACTAACTATAGTCCATATCTTAAATATGGTGCATTTTCCCCCAACCCACCCTATTCTTATTTCTTTGACAGAAGTTGCAAACTTACAAAATAATCATGCACATGTGCAGAATTCCCATACAGCACCCCTCTATCAACACACCACACTGTGGTGGCATATTTGTTACAGATTATGAGATAATATCATTTCATTATTACCAGGTCCGTAGTGTACATTTGGCACACTTTTTCCGTACTCCCCCATTATCAACACAGTACATCTTTGACATAGATGCACGAATCTTATATTATTACAGTCCAGAGATCACTCCAGTTGTATTTTTCTCATGCTTCTCCATATTCCCACCCCCTGCAATAGTGACGTACACCTGCTCAGGCTCACAAAGGACACTCTTGCATCTGTACCATCAACCACAATTCTCATCCACCTCTGGGTTTACTGTGCTATTCAGTCCCTAGGTTATTCTCTAGCTTTCCTTCAATTGACATTTACATCTCTAGTCTACCTTTTCAGCCACAATCCCATTTATAAGCCAGCTGTTACTCACTGTACTGTGTTACCATCAACTCTGTACATTTCCACACTTTTACAGTAAAGTTAATTAAAACGTCTACATACATTAAGCATCAGTAGTCCATCTCAGTCCTCCTCTTATCCCCTTTAAGAATTTACCACCTATCACCAGATCTTGAAGATGTTTTCTTAAATTTTCTTCTAGAAGCTTTATGGTTCTTGCTTTTATATTGATGTTTTTAAATCAATTTTGAGTTAATTTTTGTATAAGGTGTGAGATGGGGTCCTCTTTTCTTCTTTTGGCTGTGGATATCCAGTTCTCTTAGCACCCATTTGTTGAATAGACTATTCTTCCTGAGCTGGGTAGGTTTGACAGACTTGTCAAAAATCACTTGACCATAAATTTGAGAATCTGTTTCTGAACCATCAATTCAGTTCCATTGGTCTATGTGTCTGTCTTTATGCCAGTACCATGCTGTTTTTACCACTGTAGCTAGGTAATATGATTTAAAGTCCGGAAGTGAGTCTTCCAACTTCACTTTTCCATTTTAAGATGTTTCTGGCTATTTGGGACCCCTTACCCTTCCAAATAAGTTTAATAATTGTGTTTTCCATTTATTTTAAAAATGCTGGTGGATATTTTATCGGGATTGCATTGACTCTGTATATCATTTTTGGTAGAATTGACATCTTAATGATATTTAGTCTTACAATCCGTGAGCATGGAATGTTCTTCCAGTTATTTAGGTCTTTTTTTATTTATTTTAACAATGCATTGTAGTTTTCTGTTCACATTGGTTGGTTAAGTTTATTCCTAAATAATTGATTCTTTTAGTTGCTTTTTGTATTAGTCATCCAAAGGGGTATGGATGCAAAGTACCAGAACTCTGTTGGTTTTTATAAAGGGTATTTATTTGGGGTAGAAGCTTACAGTCACAAGGCCCTAAAGAGTCCAACTCAAGGTACCATGAGAGGTTCCATCTCACCCAAAGTCATTGGCCACATGTTGAGGCAAGATGGTGGGCAGTGTCTTCAAGGGTTCAGCCTTCCTTCTTCCTCTTAAGGCTCCATGGTCCCAGCTTCCTCCAGTCTCAGCTGTAGGCTGGGATAAGACTGGTCTCTCTCCCCTGGGCTTGTTTCTCTCTGGACTCAGCTGCAGCTGTAGGCTATCAGGCTCATCTTTCTTCCTGGGGCCTCTGCAGCGTCTATGGAGCCGTCTCTATTCCTCCGTGTTCTTCTTCTGTGCATCTACTTCCCTGGGGCTCCAGCATCAAAACTCAAACTCTGTCCTCTGCTGCGTTGTTTCCTCTGTGAGTCACTGCCCACCAGGGGCACAGGGACTCAACGTTCTATTGACGTGGCTGAATTAAAGCCTCAATCATAATTTAATCAAGTAAAAGTGAAACCTGAATTTAATACAATCTAATACGCCCAGAGGAACAGACTGGTCCACAGACACAATCAAAAATCTATTTTTGGAATTCATAAACAATATCAAACAGCTACACTACTGTAAATGAAATAGTTTTTCCTGACTTCTTCCTTAGAAGGCGCATGACTAGTGTCTTTTAAAGTCCATTTCATCTGTTGTAAGTATAACTACTCTGGCCTTTTTTGTTGTTGTTACCACATGCATATATCTTTTCCAGTCGTCTTCTTTCAATCTACTGCTATCCTTGGGTCTAAGGTGAGTCTCTTGCAGACAGCATATAGGTGGCTCATATTTTCTTATCCATTCTGCCAGGCTGTGTCTTGATTGGGGAGTTTGATCTATTAACATTCAATGTTATTACTGTAAAGGCAGTTCTTATTTCACCCATTTTAACCTTTGAGTTTTATCTATCATATTTTATTTTCACCACCCTTTTGATACTTTTAGTTACTTTTACTGATATAATCTTCATTTCTAGACTCTCTTCCAAGCCTCTCCTCTTTTCTTTTCAGACTGTAGCATACCCTTTAGTATGCTTAGTAGCCAGTCTCTTGGTTACAAACACTCTCAGTTTCTGTTCATCTGTGAATATTCTAAACTCACCCTCATTTTTTAAAAACAATCTTGCCGGATATGAGATTCTTGGCTGGAAGTTTTTCTCTTGCAGTATCTTAAATATATAATACCACTGTCTTCTTGCCCTCATGGTTTCTGATGAAAAAAAAATCAGCACTTAATCTTATTGGGTATCCCTTATATGTTATGAATTGCTTTTCTCTTGCTGCTCTCAGAATTCTCTTGGTCTTTGGCAGTTGACATTCTGACTAGTATGTGTCTTGGAGTCTATTTGGATTTATTCAAATGGGAGTACGCTGTGCTTCTTGGACACAGATATCTATGTCCTTCAGTGGGGTTGGGACATTTTCTACCATTATTTCTTCAGATATTCCTTCTGCCCCTTTTCCCTTCTCTTCTCCTTCTGGGACACCCATGACATGTTAGTTTGCCCATCTCTTGCTCGCGTGTATTTCCCTTAGAACTCGTTTGATTTTTTCCTTTCTTTTCTTCATCTGTTCTTTTGTATGTTCACTTTCAGAGGCCATTTCTTCAAACTCACCAATCCTTTCTTCTGCCTTCTCAAATCTGTTGTTATATGATGCCAGTTTATTTTAAATTTCATTTATTGTGCCTTTCATTCCTGTAAGATCTGCTATTTTCCTATGTATGCTTTCAAATTCTTCTTTGTGCTCATCCAATGTCTTCTTATATCCTTAATCTCTTTAGCCATCTCATTGAATTTATTAAGGGGATTTGTTTGAACATCTATGATTAGTTGTCTCAACTCCTTTATGTCATCTGGAGGCTTGTTCCTTTAACTAGGCCATATCTTCCTGTTTCTTGGTATGGGTTGTAATTTTTTGTTGGTGTCTTGGCAACTGCCTTACTAGAGTATTTATTCTTGGTACAGTTTCTCTCTTTAGTTTAGGGCTTTCTTGCCTTTTCTCCCCAGCTGGTTGTGTAGTAGGAGCCAAGGATGTAGTTGGTGCGGTAAGCTGTGGAGGCCCAAGCTGCCCGCATTGCTCCAGGAACTGATGAAGCTTTTCCCACCTTTCTTCTTTGCCAGGGGTAGGGACAGAGCCATAGCCACGTGCAGTAATCCAAGCTGTGCAGGCCTACACTGTAGTTGCCCAAAGAGACTGATGAAGCTTCGTGCTCCTTCCCTCCCTGCCTGAGGTGGGGAATGAGTTGCAGGTGTGGGCAGCAATCTTGGCCATGCAGGTCCAAAATGACCACAGTTGCCCCGATAGACATCTAAATATTCAGTCTGTGCCAGCCAAATGTACCTGCAGTTACCTGGAGAGGCTGATGCAGGTCCTGCCAGCATCCTCCCTGCTAGAGGTGGGGCTGAAGCTTAGGCTAGGGCTGCAGGCCAATCTGGGTTGGAAGAAGCTGGTCCCTCCCTTCACTGTGATTTTCAGTCAGCCCAGCTTCCCCTCATGCCGGGAGTGGAGTTAAAATTGCAGCTACCAGCCTCTTTCAGGCTTGGACAGGTTCAAACTTCAGCTGTGCTTAGGATTATACTTTAGCCCACCAACTTGACTAATCAGTAGCTGAAGTCAGTGCCACACGCTCTCTTCCTCCCCGGTTTTTGTGAAATGGAGCTTCCAACTCCAGCCACAGAATAGCTCCTGAGGTGGCTTGCCCCACCAGAGTAGGATGATCTCCACCCTCCTTGGTGTAGCCTGTATTTTCCAGGAGAGGCTGGCGCAGCTCCTGCCATCTTCCTCCCTACTGAAGGTGGGGCTGGGGCTTAGGCCTAGAGCTACAATTTAATCTGGATGGAGAGAAGCCGGTCCCTACCAGCACTGCGATTTTCAGTCAGCCCCGCTTCCCCTCGTGCCAGGCGCAGAGTTAAAATGGCGGCTACTGGCCTCTTTCTTTCTTGGACAGGTTCAAAGTTTAGCTGTTCTTAGGATTATACTTTAGCCTACCGAATTTACTAATCAGTAGCTGAAGTTGGTGTCCAGCTGTCTCTTCCTCCTCTGTTTTTGGGAAGTGGAGCTTTCAATTCCAGCCAAGAAATACCTCCTGAGATGGCTTGTGCCACCAGTGGAGGATGGGCACTGACCTCCAGGGCATGGAGGGCTCTACTCAGGAATCTTCCCTGCAGATGGACAGTCTCCTCCTTCCCTTCTTTCAAGAATATTGCAGGGTGCTCTTCTGGTCTCCTGGAGCCCCCAGACAGGTGCTTCAGATAGCTCTGGGTGATTACTAACTGCCCTGTAGCAGGAGCTGACTTTAGGAGCTCTTTAACTCTGCCGCCATCTTGCTGGTTGTCCCCAATGGATTTTAATGTAACAGACATGTTAATTGATAAGGTTTCCATTTCATGTTGCAATTATCCTTGAGAAACAACCATTTCTACATTTGGTCTAATATCAAAGAATATCCACAATTATCTGAAAAGACTATTACAAGATTTCTGTTTTCTATCTACATATCTGTGAAGCTGTATTTTTTTCATATGCTTCAACCCAAATGGTATATCCCGGAAGACTGAAAGCAAAAGCAGATATGAGAATCCAACTGCCTTCTAATAAGCCAGACATTAAATAATTTGCAAAAACAATAATGCCACCCTTGTTCCTAAAGTATGTTTTGTCTTGAAAAAATGCCATTTTTTATTTTTAAAAATGTTAATATGTATGATTCTATTAATATTTTAAATGAATTAATACTTTAGTAGTTATAGTATTCAATTTATAATACTCTAAATATTGGTAAATATAACTTACATAAACAAAAGATCTTTGTGATCAAAGTAACTGTGGGCATGTTTTAAATTTGTAGAACTAAAAAAAATTCTATTGTTTTTCTTAAGTAGTACTTTGGTACTTTAGAGGTAAATTTTTAGCATTAAAGACAAATTTTAAAAGTAAGACACATTGAAAATAAATGTGTTCAGTGTTCAACTGAAGCTTGTCAAAGAATAATAGATTAAACCCAAAGAAAGCAAAAGGAAAAACATGTTAACTATAGGAGCAGACATTAATGAAATTGAAAATAATGAAATAATGGAGATGAGCAAAACCAAAAGTTTCTTCAAAAATACTAATAAAAAAGTCTGTCTGTGGAAAACCAGAATACGGAAGCACCGACAGCAAGAGCAACAGCTGACTTTATCCTTAGCGCAGTCGTATGGAAGTGGCGCTTTAAGTAACCCTGCTTCACACGTGGGACAGCAAGGCACTTGAGGGGTTAGATCATGTGCCTGCGGGACACCCAGTCGCCGGGCCCTCACTGCGCTTCGCCTCTGCCCGTTCACGTCACTCTTCTCATTCCGAATGGTGTTTTGGCTCTTTTCTCTCTTTCTCTTCACCAACCTTGCCAAAGGCTAGTCTGCTCTATTCGTCTTCTAAGAGCCCTTTCTTAGCGGTTTTTGTTTTGTTTTGTTTTGTTTGTTGTATGTTTGTTTTATTAATCTTTACTCCAGTTATTATTTCTTTCCTTCTATTTTCTTTGGATTTATTCTGTTTTTCTTATTCTAATTTATTAATTTGGCTGTCTAGCTCATTCATTTTCAACCTTTCTTTCTAATATAAACATTTAGGTCTGTAA